>JAXGGS010335729.1:0-10181 GCA_035585475.1 Armandia brevis
CGACTCAGAATCCGCCGATTCTCCCCCAAAACTCCCGAAATCGGGAGCACAACTTTTCGCTTAGCGAAATTATATATAGATCCTTGATTTTAATCACAAGCAAGAAGAAGTTTAAATTTGCCAAACATAATGTTACTATCCTTCCCACAATATTATCAGCTGATAGAATAAAATGTTACAATTTGAAAATTCTCCGCTTGATCAAATCTGTTGTATGAAGCTAAGCAGTTAATTTGGAAACGAGCTAGGGCTTATCATCTAATTGTCGTGTGGGGTAGTTTACCTTTCGGGCAGGGGCCTTCACATTTTTTACATTTGTGCGTATCCTGGCCGTTCTCGGTGTAACCACTGGGACATTCGGGCACACACTGGCTGTCGTACATCTTCCAATCGGAGCCCTGTATATCCATCGAGCCCACCTTTACATTCTTACACTCGTCCTCCAACAGGCATCTCCTCTGCAGGAACTGAATACAAAACAATTATACCATAAATTACAATACAGTTACTGTATGTTGCCAATTCAATTCAATTCTGTTGACGTTTGTATCTAATACAAGATAGTTAGTCCTCTTCTACACGAGCACCTTTTTACTTACGATGTAAGATCAAAGTTTATTGAATGAATATGAATGGTGCATAAGCACATACATATGCCGGTATCTAAATTAACTCACCATGTATGTATACGGTGGACACTCCTCAGCGCACCTGCCTTTGTAGAATACATGCTTACAGGAAAGGCATTGGGTAGGTTCAGGACCGGAGCATCCCCCTAGGCACTCCTTGTGGCAGCATTTCTGTTCATACTTCCCCTGTGGCGAGGTCGCCAGATAGCAGCCCTGATCTCCGCATGAGCTCTTACAAACTGAAAAAAAAATTAAAACATCACATATGTTATAATACAATAAATACATGTATATGAATATGTTTATATAAATTACTTAAACACAAAATAAAATTCGTTATGAGTAACCACCCCCTCTTCCTACAATAATTCTTGCATGGTATGTCAACCATTTAAGTCAAACAGCTAGGCTCTCCCCAGTTATTAAATCGCATAAAGAATCAAAGTGAAAATGACAAGGGTTTGAATAAAGCTGACTACGTGACGTGTGCTGGTTGTTAATGATGTTTTCGATCTCGCATCTTCGAATGAAGGAAAAACACCCCGGGCTAAACCGGGTGTCGAGCCCTTGTTCTGGTTCTCAGACGTGCATTATGGTGCCCCATTAATGTGTCATGCGCTCATGATTTACCTGATCTCAAAAAAAGACAAGTCGTTTCATTTAAATAACTACGCGTTTAACACCATGTGGTACGATATCACAACATTATGTGAAGCTGAAGAAGACGTTCCGATGAGCAGGACCACGCGTAGATGTAATTGTAGAGTTCAGGGTGAAAGGAGTATTGGTAAATGAGATGCCGATGACCCACAGTGACTTGAACGACTCTTGCCGATAGAGCTGATCACGCATTGAAACTGCCATCGTAAGTATCATGATTCTAAGAGAACCGAACCAATTCATCAAAATCCGAGGTAAAACAAATGACAATGCTTGATATAAATTATTTATCCTGGCTGGCAACATGGGTTAATTTTTGCTCGCGGATTTGCACTACAGGCCATGTTTTCTAAACCATGTGGACCGAGGAGCCTACCTTTTATATAAAAATTATTTACAGTGCAGCAAGGGCAACGCACCTTCTGATGTTACAAATAAGATGTTGCCCTATTTTATCGCCTTGGGACAAACCTGCATTTAATTACCGAGCCCTTGTTGCACTATTTCTCATTTCTCTTTATCATATTGCAAACAAATATGTTATTGTAGACGCTTTAATGAGCGAGATATATACACCGTGAGTGGGCAGATTTAAATTTAATGAACATTTCGCGGCAGTATGGCGATCGATTCTGAGCTGACTTCCTTCTCGCGGCGAAATATGAGCAAGTCGGATCGATTGATCGAGCAGGAGAGCGTAACCGGTGACATAACAAGATATTTGACCTGAAATCACGACTTCATGAACGCCGCCGCCGATTGGTTGTTGTCTGCAAGCTTTCCAACAAACAAACAATCAGCCGGTGTGCTCTCGAGTGCACGAGACTTAACCTTTGTTCGCGAGTCTGGTGGGCGATTGCCGAAGCATTCCCCTTTCTAATGCACCGTATGCTATAACCAGGTTGATTTGTACAGGGGTTCGTCTGGTCCTGGGTAGGAATCAGGGCCAGGTACAGCTAGATCAAACCAAAGTCCAGCAGCCATGACCCGTTTATAATACGTCGTAGATAACCTGATCAAACATTCCACAGTTTGATATCCAAGGGGGGATTAATCATGTATGTCGGTGTCATAAAAACACCCATCGAATAAAGATATAATTAGGGTATTGCATGCTTCGGGTTGTTGATGAGGGTGGGTTTAGGTAGGAGATAAGTAGGAGATAAGATGAACATACGTATTCATTTTTAAAAAATCACAGATGCTTGAACCTTTTGGCTCGATGTTTTTTTTCTAGGTAAGCTGAGCAAATAATTCACAATATTTAGGGCTTGACAGGCAACTTGAAACAAGTTCGCCGAAAAATCTATTAAGCTACGTGTTGAAAGGAGGTCAATTTCTGAACGTTTGTCGGTCACAAACCAATAGCCGTTCATTAATTGCTAACGTACACGGATTAAGTGTAACGAGACATTCGTAGCTATCATAAAACAAACTGATGAACCACGTTTTAACGGGGAATGTGTGTAGCAGAACTGGATTGAATATGGCCGATTCTCGTTTGCACATTGACCGACATGTACCGTAATTACGGTATCATATTTTCTGCATGTATTTTGACCGGAGTTGAATGAATTTAATTTGCTGTTTTACGCGTTGTAACGATGGTTGTATGTAACTACGGTATACAGTTGTTATACGTTATAACGAGCTTAGTTTGATTGTGCCTTGGCGTGTGTACCCCGACACGGCGGTTATGCACGTTATAACGAGGGTTGTGTGTAACTATACAGTTGTTAAACGTTATAACGAGCTTGGTTTGATTGTGCCTTGGCGTGTGTACCCCGACACGGCGGTTATGCACGTTATGACGGGGGTTGTGTGTAACTGACGCATATCATAAAGAGAGCTGCAAATAAGTTGTTTGGTTTGAGCGTTATGATAGCGTTGGTTGATTCTTTTCAACGTTATAACGGTGCCTGTATGTATCTGTCTCGTTGCTGAATATGTTATAACGACATGTGTGTGTAGATTGTTTGTTGATAGCATCATAACACACCCGCGATAAGAATTATAATAAAGCTAGCTTGGTTTAAGCGTTATAATGACGTGTATTTGTAGCTGGCTGGTTGTTACCACGTTATAGTGGCGCCTGCGTATTGTTGTTTGTACCCTAACACACAGGTGATATATTGCCAGCGCAAGAAGGGGCGGGAGTTGTTTGTCTGGCAGCCGCCAGCCAGACCCTGTATTTGATATCCAGCCATCTCAGAAGGGATGGAGACAAACAAACCAATTAGGCGGCTCCGCTTTTTCTCGGGGGCGAGCGGCGAGTTCTTGGAAACGGTGGGCTGGTTGGTGCGAGTTCAGGAGATGGTCAGGTAGGGAAGTGGAAAACGATGGCTAACATTTAAGTAGCGAGTGGGCAGATGCATTTCATGCGTTACTCATAGTCTGTGCAAGATATCAAGGAGGAAATGATACTTGTTAAATGGCCGCAAAACGCAATTTGCCCCCTCAAATTGTAAATGGTGACGTCTCATCCCATGGATAAGGCGCCTTGGGAGGAAATAAAGAGTTGTGATGTACATGTACGTGTCGTATTTATTCATCTAAAGTGATTCTAGCTATGCAAATGTAAGGCGATATCTAACAAATTAACGATGGTTAAATTCAACCGCTGCCGAAGTCGCATTCCCTCTGCCCAAACTTGTTTTTGACATTGACGTTTATAATCACCATAACGAAACAAGGTGTGGTATCAAGTAAAGCATTTAATCAAAAGTAACGTCGACCTTCTGTGATTATTCATCACCTTGACACATGATGAGTGGGTAACTAGAATGAAAAGCCGGAGAACGCCTACACGCTTTGACCCACCAACTTCATCATGATTAGACTGAAACAAACAAAACACTTCAAAATAACGCATAAGGAAAGCAGGCAACAAGTGCAGTTATTCAACTCATATTTTCATAATCCTCCCCAAAGCCTCTGCGTTCAGGTGACCTATCACGAACTTTGATTGACCCAAATTCAACATTCAAAAGATCGGTGAAACTGTAACGTACAGCACACCATATACAAATATGTGTACCAAGGTTACTCAAATTTGAAACTGGGGTAAAGAAAATTATACAAAGAACTTTCACTTCGTTTTGTTCAAGCACTATTAATATAAAAAAAAAAACAATATAGCTTGAATAGTTGAGAGCAGAAACACCTGCCACAAAGCGTATAAATGGGAGTGCCTTTTTATCAATAATTAGTGTTACACCAGCTAAATATACTATCAACATCTCAAGTAAAACTCACGCAGCTTTCAATTGAAATAGAAAAATGATTGGGCAATATATGCCAGGTAATCAGCCATTGGATTGTACTACCGGTATCTAAAGAAACAAATGTTTTCACTGTCAAAGATGAGCTGCTTGGTTCCAAAAACTACAGCGCAAAGGTTCATAAACTACTGTCACCTGGGTATATTGTGTATAGTAATGTTATGTAATAATCTTAATTCTATAATTAGTGACGCAACATTAGTGCGTATTTTATTATGTGTGCATTGTGTTTAAGCGGGCCAGGTCTTCTCGGTGAGTGCTTGACAAAAACTGTCCTGGTCTAGAACTGTGCCAGAAAACCCCATGAACGCACTCAACTATCGACTTATAGCCGGAATGTTAGGCATGATGACACGCAATTATTCACTATAACTTCCGCATACGGTTAAGGTTTGCAGGAAAGATGAGATGTTTCTTGCGTTTTAAACGTCTTGGATACAAAAACAAAAAGCGGCAAATCTGGCAATAACAAAATGTTAACTGGCTGACCCGAGCGGGGCAAGGACAACAACCTCAGTAATACCCAAATCATCATGTAGTAAAACTGTAATATCATAGACGTTATGGAAGAGCGTACGAATATAATAACATCTAAAAACGTGTGGCACAAATCAAGCATAAACCGTAGATATACCTCAGCCACAGTATCACATCTATGTAACAAATAGTGCAAAAATATTACACCCTATCTGCCATAAGCAGACTCATGAAATGCGTTTTACTACTAATTGTATGAAATTATATATACATCTGAAATACTGTCAGAAATAATAAAGCCATCTAATAATATTAATACACAATGGTGCGGGGACAACAAAAACTGCGAGATAAAAAGGTGTCATTCACCCTCGTCATTTATTAATGCCTCGCCTCAGTTCTCAGGAAAAACAAAAAACATCGGACAGGCACATGCAAAATATCGAGTTATAGTGACACGCAATGTCCTCGATATAGCTCAAACCGCGTGATAACGAGGGGCTGAATTTAACCTGCAATTAATTATTCCGCACAACAAGCCTTTTGCGCCGTAATTTGCCGGCGAGGTTGATCGCCGTGTGTGGTGGGTAGCTGCAGATACGGGCAGCTCCTCCCTCGCGAGGAAGCGACGTGAAAAACACGAGGATCAATCATCTGCCCTCCTCCCGTGGCGCACGCCTGTTTACCCGACACCGCCGACAATTTAGCTGATGTAAATTACCGAGGATAAACCAGCCACCGGACTCGAGCCGGCTCCTCCTTTAAAGGCAGCGTCCGGCCGGCGCATCAAAACAAGTCTATCTATGCCCGCGCCGTGGCCCTGCCCGAGCTGGGTCTCTCTCTCTCTCCGCGAGCCCTCCAGGCGGGTAAACACAAAGCGCAGCTTGGAGGGCACCCAACCACTCCTTCCCACCATCAACATGTCAACGATAGTCTTATCACTATAAACTAAAATTGGTTGTCTCTATCTAACTATCAGTTTCAGTTCAATTCAATGATCGCCAGCGATGGGAATGGAACCGTTGACCTTAATTCTGGAACGGGTAGTTACTCATTCAAATTGACGGCATATGCACGCAAAAGGAGATAAAAGTATTCAACATGGATGCTCAAGTGAGAATTCCCGGCGAGAACACTCTCAGAACGGGAGATAAAAGTATGCACCATGGATGCTTCAGTGGGAATTGCCTACGAGAACACCCTCAGAACGGATATATTGCGAGCAGATATCGATGAGCGCCTTCCACTAGCCAAGGCTTCAGCGACTACGTCGTAAACAAGCGAAATTGTCTCGTTTTTGTCGCCTTTACCACTTTACATGCTCACAAGTTTTGTTGTTTTGAGTCGTAATCGCTGCCGCGTGTGTAAGCTGGCTCCAATCAGATCGGTTTATTATAGAATAGCCATTATCACGATTCTGTGATTTTCTACCAGGCACATCATCGCTTGTTTATCTGCATGATCGGTGTCTGTCTCAGATCGGAATAAATGCCGAGCGCCAATCGCCTTTCGAAACCGCTTTCTATAATTGTAGACTTTCCATAACAGCTGGGTACCATAATCTCTCTAATTATAGTTGCACTCCATATTCAATGTAGCTATATATATACGCAATAAGAATGGGTAATCGTGACGATTATGAATTACTGTGTTTTGTAAATTTAAAAAAAATCTGCCGCGTCCCATCTATTAAGCAACAATAAACGAGCGAATTCGATACATTTAATAATTGTACATGGTGGTGTTGTGATAAGCAGATGGGTTTCCCGTTAAAAGGACATTTATACATAATTGTTATGTGGATACACATGTGGACGACACAATGCACCTAGTCCCGGTATTGAATAAGCGCCCAGATTTCTGCTCTATGAATAAATATCCTAGTTTTCGCGCCAACCCCTATACACATGTTAGATATTGTTTCGTAGAAATTATCAACACATCATGATGAGGACCGATGTGGTGTGTAAGCGTGGAACTGTCTCACACAAACATCATCAGGCCCGGGACCCCGCGGCTTCCAAGCCTGGGATAGAGACCCGGGGCCCTGCCACCCCTCGCCGCCTGCTCCCCGCGTTCCTGGCCTCGCCTCGCCCCAAACCTGGGTTTATCCGCCGCAAAGCTCTGCTCGGAATACGCACATGCCAGCCGCACAGCCATAAAAACACCTCGCCGAACAGGTAAACATGTCCATAAAAGGTAACAGTGGGCACGCCGCACATTTATCGTTCGTCTGCCCGTGTTTTTCTCACCGAGCGGCTAGTTCACTAAAAAAACACACACGACGAGGCCAGTGCAGGGCAAAAATAGTGATTCCTACTCAAATTGCATGTTGTTTACCAAATCGTAAACACGCGAATCAAGAGTTCAAAGCTATTTATAACATCATAACACAAGATGATGATTAATTAGGCAACAGAGTTACCAAATAGATAAGATCATCAATGTGCTGCCGTAAATAAATACATTACTATTATAAAGTATGAACTGCGTTAATTCCGACAGAAACAAATAGCACGCTAAATTGCTAATCTATAATGACCAATTAGGCAGCACGAGTTATCAAATCGAAAAGACCATCAATGTGCTGTCATCAATTAATACCGTATATGTATAAACATAAGTTCTTCACAGCATGCTGTGATCAACTTTTGGTATAAAGTATACAGTGCGTTAATTCCGACGAAGAGAAATAGCAAATTAATCTATACACATGAAGCTACATTTACATGTATGTGCATGTACATACGCGGGCTAATTGTAGTTTAATGGCTATGTCAGCTGGCCTGAAGAGTCGATATCTTGCCATTGGCATTAGCCATATTAACTAGGATATTATATGCTGGAGTATATAAAGCAGGTATTTGAGAGTTGTTTAGCGTGTCTCTATAACGCTGATTTTGCGTATTTTTCGCATATCCCCGTCATCTCGTACATCGCTATACTGCCCGCCGTCCTATCTGTCGATTACCTTTTAATAAACATAAATATGGCAAATTTTATCATATCTGTACATCTGTACAGTGGTTCCTGACCCTGCCGGGGGGTTTGGTGCACTGGGGGTATCGGTTAGGAAGTGATCAATGCTTGATTCGGTGCCTGATGGAGCGTGTCGGTGAGTAACCATGGTTACAGGTGACTAGAGGTGGGGTGCTGCCGGCGGGCCCGTGGGTGGGGGGAGACGAGGGGAGTCGGGGGGAGACGGGCCGTGACTGCGCCGCTACGTGCCCCGGGTACACATGGCGCACCGAGGAGGCGTCCGGCAGCCAGGTCAAAAAACAACCGCCGCATCATAACCAGCTGCCCGCCTCCAAAACATTCTCTACAATCCCGCTATATATATACATACATGTACACACGTGGGTTCGCACCACCCGTTTCCAAGGTCATTCGCTATTAGCCAAACTAGCGGTATTATTACGATCGTTTTAATCGAACAGAGTATGCCATTTTATACACCTCACGAGGAGGCCGACTTAATACTGGATTATCGATATTTCCACGTAAACTGATCGCGGAAAACAAGTTTCAGACTCACGCGCGCTATGGTTTTAACAATGGTTGTTTATTGAGCACGTTGTCCCTAATCCGGAACGCTTAATTAATCACCTTCAGCTCGAACACGATTTACACATTTCACACAATGCTTGTAAACCTTCTGACATATACGGCAGGTGAATGATGGATGGACTGGAGGAAATATGACCTATCTGCTTACAAAATAAAACAAACTCATGCGCAAGGGGTGACAAAACTGCGGACGATTCAGCGAGCCTAGAAGGATAAAAACTGTCGCGCGACGCGTATTTTGTAACAGCAAAGCTGCACAATGGGTCAACAAATAAAATCAGAAAGCCCCCCTCCCCTCAACCCCTACGAACAAAAGCACATTGTTGGCTGACCGCCAAGAAGTTGTTTACATCGAAACTGTCGGGTCCTGCTTATTCTTTCTTACAGATAATCGATATACGCGCACCGAGAGTGCCGCTATTCCGCCATATAGTCACGCAACAATAGCGTGCAGAAAAACAAAGGTCAGCGATTAAAATTGCACGTTAATTAATGCCGGGCAGGGCTTGTGTTTCAAGCACTTTTATAAGTGTGTGGCTATGTTCCTGGATTTCGGTTGGCCTACTCCCTATGCTCCCTCCCTTCCTCCCGTTGAGTGGCAATGCTCTCTCAATAAACAACATTTAACTACTATGGCTTAACGATCGCTTTACTCCCGTTTACTCTTTTACGTAAAGAAAAAATCCCCATGCATGTTTACAAAACATAGGCAACCACTGTATCATGATACGGCCAAACAAACGGCGCAAACACGTACGGCATGTCAAAGCTTTAATACGCCACAACAGGCGAATGTTACCTGGCCATATAAAACGCCGCCGTTGTTAATATTATTCCGACTATGTGTGTGATAACCTCCACAAGGTCGAGCGTGCAAGCTTTATAAACGCCTGACGAGCAGGCAGGCAGTCAGACCGACGTCACGACCTCAGACCTGGTATAAATAGGGGTGGTTAGTAGGTACGAGAAGGGCTCCTCGGGTGAACTGCCCGTTGCTGACACGCTGCTCTGCAGATGAGCAAGGCGAGCTTGACCTCGCCGGGTCACCTCAGTGTCTGATTACCGTACTATCGCCAGCGTCCGCGGGTAATTTACCGCACGCGATATTGATTGAAATCGGTCGGCTGTAACACCTGTCGAGTGATGCCACAAAGGTGATCGATGAATGATGCGGGATGTACGGCAGCAGCTGAGCATAAACTAATGTATCTAGTAACATAATCAACTAAAGGTCATCCTACAATGGGCTAAAAAACTTATATCAACAAACTGAATTCATATCATAACGTGTGCCCAACTTTAATCAACGTATGTGAAAACATTTATCAACAAACTGTATTCAGGACATAACGTGTGTCCAACTTTAATCAACGTATGGTATTCCTAAACGCAATCAGGCAGTACAAATGAAGGTGTACTAGGGTTGGCTGAACACCTACATTGCGCAATCACTTCTAATGCAATATTACCACACAAGATAATTCCCAGATTGTAAAAGGCGGAAACAAGAAGTTAAAGGTTGCTGAACTGACGTACATGAGTTTGATATCGATCTGCGGTGTTT
>JAXGGS010335840.1:0-13426 GCA_035585475.1 Armandia brevis
GAGTGCAGGTACATGTATGCAGCTTTAGTTCTTACCTTCCTTATAGCAGTGTAGTATTGAATATTAAATATTCTATCCTTACATGATCAGCCTTTCATATCTTATCAATTGCGCAGGCACACCTGTTTTAACAAGCTGCAGTATTACATGAAGCCCGGTGAATTTAAATGTTGGTCACTTAAAAACTATAATACACAATATACCAAATCTGCATTCTACATCATTAACATGGATCACCAAACAAATAATTTAGGTAGCGCACATCTACACTAGCTGCTACTTGTGAACAGTTTACTTATGTCACCATTACATACGGGGGTTAATGCTCCACACAGCGTAAGAATCGATACTTTATGTCTCGCAGGACCTGCTAACTAGGCAATTCTAACTGAAAATCACCTTTGAACCCTAATATGTATATTCAGCTAGTATAATAAAAAACCTACAAAAGCTTTTACCTGCATGGTTCATGCTATCCCAAGAAACGTAAAGATATATGTGGGTCAATAACAGTTAAATTCAACGTAAGATGCAATCCTGAAATACATGTATATTGATTTCATGTGTCGGGCTGACTAAGTTTTCCAAGCAAAATCCATACGATTGTGCAGATTTATGTGATTAAAGGTAAACAAATCAAAACTACTGTGGCATTGACATCGTAGATTCCTAGTATCCTGTACATGTGTTCAGCATTTAATGATCGATTTCCCAGTACTAGGTCTATCGTGAAATATTACATTCTCTAAGATTGTTTTCGCCAATGACTAAATTTAGATATATTGAAAGTCGATTCACATTGAATAAAGTTGGTTTGTATTATTATGTGACAAAGTGGTTTCCAGCAACGATGTTTATAAATTAATTAATCAACAAGCCCTGGACTAACCCTCCGCACTATACCTAAAACAGTACATTCTAATAATAAAAAGTAAAGTGTAACAGTAGGTTATATAATTGGAATTCCATGCAAGAGGCACAGAGTAATTATATGTACGAATCAATACAATTATATTGGATTTATAGTTTTGCTTGACCGAGTAATTATAAGTCAGAAGTAATTAAATTATATTGATTTTATATTTTCGGCGGACCGCGATTTCCGCAAGCAGCAAAAAGGTCGTGTAGATTCATGTAATAAATTATAGATAAAATGAAGCTAGTGTGACTTTGACCTAATAGATTCTTAGCATTCCGCACATGGTAGAGCTATGTGAAAAGATCAAATGATTCATTTCTCAGTGAGTCAATTTTTTAAAATTATGTTTCCTATGGATGCACACAAGAATGCAACTTAACGACTACCTAAACATGTAGTCCATTCAGAAAATGCTCTCCAGTAGCAGCGTTTATCTGTGAAACGTCCTCAGCGGTTTAGCATCTGATGCATATGAATCCAAAAATCAAGATTATTTTATCAAGTCGATAATTGTATTGATGCAGCAGCGCTAGTCGCACTCAATTCTAGTTGAAAGTTGCGGTTATATCTTTACATTACCGAGACATATACTCGTCTATAACGATCTCAGCAATCGTTTTAATTTGTATAATAATGTCACCATTACATAGTGACGTAGGCGGGTTAAGTAATGTTAAACGCAGCGTAAAGATCGGACGGCCAAGAATCGATACTTCATGTCTCGCAGGACCTGTTGACTCGGCAATTCTGATAATCACGTTGTACCTGTGAAGCCAAATATATCTATATATACAGCTAGTATAAAGAAAAACACATTAAACATTGAACTGCATGGTACATGCTATCCCAAGAAAGGAAATAAACTGTAATGTGGGTTAAATTCTAGGTAAGAAACAATCATGCAATTCATATTGATTTTATATTGATTTCATGTGTCTGGCTGACTAAGTTTTCCAAGCAAAATCCACTCGATCGTGCGGATTTAGGTGATAAAAAAATCTCAACTACTGTGGCCTTGACATTGTAGATTCTTAGTTTCTTGTACATGGGTTCAGTCATTTAATTATCGATTTCTCCGGCAGCAGAACTAGTCCTTGGATTATATTATCTATGATTGTCTTTGCCAATGACTCACATTAGATGTATTGATAGTTTATTCACATTGCATCAAGTTGGTTCACCTTATTGTGTTCCCATGCAGTAATGATATTTGTAAATCAAACCCACAACAAGCCCCCGACCCTGCACCACACAGACCTTTCGAGAAATATATAGCAAAGTATAACTGTGGGTAAGAATTAATTTTCCAGTAGTTGTACAACCTGTAGACGGCTCCCCGTTCTGGGATAACTCGAATCTAGCTAGTTTGATGATTGGCATCGATCAAAGCCATGCCTGGTTATCGCTGTCTCTGTGTGACCGCAAGTTCTTGATATAATGTTTATAAATACATATATTAAATACTAGCTGTCGTTACCCGCGCTGCGGGTATTGCTAGAAGTCTCTCTTACGCACTTTCTGCCGACTTAGAATCGGTCGATTCCTCCCTGAACTCCCGAATTTGGGAGACAAACTTTTCGCTTAGCGAAATTATATATAATTGGATTGGTAGTACAGAAGCGCCAGCCATTCATACATGTATTATTCACCTAGGAACTGATACATGTATAATTCACCTCAGTACACATAATTACCGCGCTCCTGTTTCAAGGGGGCGGGGGCCTCTTTCTATAAAGGGCTGTTAGAGGAAGGAGTTGATCGTAAACCATGTGCGGTCAGCATGAGTATCACCGTTTCGATATCGAGAGATCAACATTAGTTCACAGCCTCCTATTGTCGTGCATTTCAATGGTCCCGTCTTTGAGCGATGATCATCTGAGGTTTGGACTTGGAGTAGGTTATCAACCCTCATAAAACTGTGTATTGCGGTCATAACTGTTGATCTAGGTTAAAAACGTCATGATATTAGACCACTGGTGAATTATAATTTTGGTAAAACTTTGCTTATATCCACATTCGATGAACACTTGTATGTCCATTATGTCCATATATCTACCCCAACACAGACTTAGTTAGCTACAACAAGTAATTGACTTCAATAAAATAAGACCACAATCTAGTGACCCAGATCTCTCCTCGATAATTAATGCTCCAGCTCGATCAGCCGGGAATCGATAATTTGCGTCGCACAGGGGCGGGTACCTCGGCAATATATATCTGATAATTACTGACATCATATTTTTTATTGCATATCTGATTCACATATAAAAAAAGATAATCCTGGAGTAACCTGAGCGATTCTACGTAAGAAGCAATCTAATTATATTGATATTTTTAATTCAGCTGACCGAGTTTTTCCAAGCAAACTTCACATGGGTCGTGAAGATTTATGTGATTCTTTGTGGGTTTGACCTGGCATATTCCTAGTATTTTGTACCAGACAAATTACTGAGGCGGTTTAATCTTTTAATTATATTATGTATGTTATTTCTGTCAATTACTTAAATAGATTCTGTTTTGCAATTCCACGAAGTTACTATGAACTAATATTGATCTTAATTTGCAATGACAATGGCATGACTACGATAAACACTAAATAGGTATATATAGGAGGTTGTTCAGAGTTCTCTTCAGATGCCTTGTTTTGTCTTTGCTCTCGAGACTGGCCAAATGCTGCAGTTGGGAGGCTGTAAAACATTGCAGATATCATTGGTGAACAAACGTC
Organism: Armandia brevis; assembly: GCA_035585475.1. Lineage (NCBI taxonomy): Eukaryota > Metazoa > Annelida > Polychaeta > Opheliidae > Armandia > Armandia brevis. The sequence goes on from JAXGGS010335840.1 coordinate 3,645, forward strand.
TAGTAACTCTTAATCTATCTGTGTTTGATATAAACGGGGCAATGTGCCTCTCAAATAGCGGCTATTGTTAATTGGCGTCACAACCACCAACTGAGAGAAGTCGAATGAGGAGGTCCACTTTCAACTATACGGTAAGCCACTCGTTTCATCCTATGACTTATCGATCAGAATCAGAAAGATAAATGGGGATGCAACAGTATATATCAAAGTCTTAAAAATACATTCGGTTTCTAAATGTCGTGAACGTGAACTGTTTACAATGTTTTTGTTTTTAATTGATTTAGAACACGCACATTTATATTATTATGGTATTGTGAGAACATTCAGATTCCGACACATTCGTACAATCAAAAAGAGGTTATAATCTTCCAACATCCATCAGCATGTCGGCTTCTACAAATTATCATACTTGTCACCACGACAGCCATGCATTCAAGCAAAAAGCTTGGCAATGGCAGTTGGCTGATTGAACTGTTATTATCCCCGAGTTGCCTAATACCGAACAGTGCCCTTATCAGATACCTACAGTTTTTGGCTATTTGTGCTAAATCAAACTTCAGAAAGCCATTACAAGTTTTGACAAATCGCATTGAAAAGATGCATTGTTAAACTGCCGGAATATAGATATTTCATATGCCATAAATTATTTTCTTGAAAACATTTTTAGTTTTTTACTAATTTGGCGCTGCACATTTGGATCTGTACAATTCGTCTCAAACTTAATTAAACAGCTTTTTCTATTCAAGTAGAAAAGGCAAGTCTATTGGATTGTTAGATGACCAAAATATTTGCCTATTATCCGACAATGTTGTGTTGTTTTAATCTGAGCACAAGTTAATTCAAAATATACATTTTTTATGCTGGCTGCGATGTGCATACGACGTAATTACGTAGGTATGACGTGTCCAGTATTAGGCAACCCGTCATTAATTTATGGAACCTACATGTGTCTCATTTTTATGTGTGTCCGGTATTAGGCAAACCATGTCCGGAATTAGGGCACAAACATTTTATGTGTTAAATTTCATAATTGCCCTTAGGTATCCAGTATTTGACAATATCAAGTTATTTTGTGAGATTTCAACAACTTCTATGTTATATCGGCCTCTTTAACATATTCAATCAGTATTGGAGAAGCGTGATATACGCTATGCACCTACTTTAATTCTTCAAATATGCGACCACCTAAATCACCCATACACAAGATGTGTAAACGGATTGGTTAGGTCCATGTACCATAATTTCTATTATTAGTTAACAATCGAAAGATCGCGGGGACAATATTTTGGGCCATCATATTGTCATCCTGGGTTGTGGGGTGTTCTGGCACCCCAGGCGGCTACTTTGACCTTTTTTGTCTATGATTGTTGAAAACAATCACTTTTAGACATTGTTCGCAAACACATGAGTTTTTGTCCATTAGAAAAAAAGTACATGTGAAAATCTGAAGGGAGATGAAAATTGGAAAAATTCCTTTATAAAACAGCTAATTTAGCAATAGAACATTACTATGACTTTCATTACATTGAAAATGATTGATTATATCATGGGGCACGTATCATGTGTTACTTGTATAATATCAGACACATCTAAAAAATCATTTGATGCAGTTTTATTTAGGCCTACAATTCAAATGATTTAAAAAACACACAGAAACACATCATTTGTACTAGGTATGACATTGTGGGACACCTAGATATTAATTTAAAATCAAAATATTTCATCCAATATTTAAAATAGACATATTTGGTAATAAATTGTGTCATTTATTGACAATATTACCGTAATCAATTTTTTGTTTGACAATCATATTTTTGAAATTTTAAGGGATTGTGAGGGAGAAGGTTCTGGTTACAACAAAACAACACTCAACAACCAAAAAAAATTGTTTTTAAGATATTCCCTAAAAGTTGATTTTAAGAATATGTTTATTTGTTTTATATGCATGAAATATTGATGAGAAATCAAAATATGTATGAAAAAACTAATCAATATTGTAAACAAGACCTTTCTTGATGATCCATTAAAATTGCAATCCTTATGTAGTGATTCATCATAAGTTATCAAGTGAAGAAGACTGGGGTGTTTAAATACACCACAACACACGATTAAAGGGGAAAATCACAACCCAGAATGAGGGTTAATCAAACAAATCCCAATCGCCTTCCCGCATGTATTAGACTTACTAAACCAATATGTTACCAGTAATAAATAGGAATTGTTCAGACTTTATTATTATATGGATACCTCAGGTTTACAATTACCAAATGTGCTATACGATTATATTATTATTTGTATTTACAGTCGTTATTAATAACGCATTGACAGCCCGAATAAATTCAATAGACGAGGGCCACGCTTTGAACTGTTGTACTGGTAAGTTGATAACGTTACATATAATTAGTTCATGTAACAATGCACGATTTAATTTCGTAACAACTTGAAAGCTCAGACATCAGATATGCTAATTGTGTATGAAGAAAGTAATCAATGTTGCCAATTTGTTTCTTAATTCAGCAGCTGAACGTCAAAGGGAGGCCCTGGAAAGCAGTTACACGAGAAGGAGACACTAAGCACCATTGACCATACAAATTGTGAGGATGACAAAACGCGCTAAGCTCAAGTGCGAATTTCTCCCAGAAGATACATCTGATCCGGATAGAATATGTAATGCCCTGAAGGAATGGGGAGCTTTAGACTCTCAATCACAAATAATCTATGTCTTTCCCGGACAAAAGTCTGCCGAGTTTACTTGGGAGCAGCTCTGCAAAGTTGACAAAAGACTGCAAGTCTATAAGGTAGAAGTAATTTTTTATATATTCTGCCCACCATATTGGCTTCCAAAAAAGGTTTCTCAGCGAATGACATCAAAATGCATAATATTCCAAGTAGATTACATCCAAGCAGATGCCATGCATCACTCGGAGATAAAATCAAAAGCACGAGAAACACAAAAAATTGACGAAGAGAGGTTACTATCTGAACGTTTTGATTTAGAATTGTTCTCGAACTACATTGTTTCATCAGGTGATTTTAATCCAGTGATTCCTGAATTACTAACAATAACACCAATAGCTTTGGTTTTTCGGTCAGATGGAATTGTTCAATTCGAGAGTTGGTATCATTCTACAAGAGGAAATACTCCCTTTGCTAAAATATTATATTCCTGCGTGTGTCCATGTCAGAAAAGAACCAAGCATGATACAAAATTCATACCATTTAATACAGGTTTGAGCGATGTTCTATTTGTTGAACTGGTGAAACATTTTGCAAAAGATCGGACAGACATTTTATCTCCAGCTGGCTCTGGAGTCCCAATTGGAACTTTGTGCTCACGCAGTAAACTTAATTCTCTCGGTGTTAAGTTTTGTAAGAGTTATCAGATCGTGGAGACATTAAGACAAGTCAATATGTCAGTCCTTAGTCTAGACAATATGTCAGTCCTTAGTCTAGACACTGAAGCGACAGATGAATGTGCCGATTACCAAGTGCATATTTATATAAGTGAATCTGAAACATTGCCAAGCCGAATGAGGCCAGATTCACTATTTCATCTTATTGAATTAGTTCAGCACATTTCGTTCAAAAAAGGTATAAAAATTGTGATTAAAATACATGACAATCATGGTTGGTTGCTTCAAGGATTTTCCAAATCTTGGTCGATAGATGCAGACGTAACAAGAGATAAAGGTGTCAGATGTGTAGCCGTGGTACCATATAATAAAGTAGCAAACGAGATCAGAGACAAATCCCTGAAAGATAACAACACTTTTGTTGATTCTTATATCTTTGTAAAAAAGAGTGTCTCACAATCATACAGAGACAGATCAACAAAAGTTGCACATATCGACATGAATGATTTCGACCATTTAACTGGCAAATGTAGCATTGACATAGACGGTAAAGTAACGGATCGTAATAACTGTAATTTGGTAGATTTCTCAGGTGCAGACTGTCCAAACTTCATTAAGACCTTGTTGTACATAGTAATAACTAATGAAATACCTCGGTCCTCGAACATTCTATCCAATAGTTGCATAGATATTGTTGAACGTCTAACGATTCCAGTTGATCGATCGCTTCTTATCCTGAAACTTTGCATCTGTGTCATCCTTGAAACCGGAAATGATAATGCTGAAACTGATAGACAAAGATTAGGTGAAACTCTCGGTTCACTTCTAAAATTCTATGAAAGACACAACTACCTTTTTGACCCTGATAGTGCTGAAATTATCAACGCAAGAAATAAACTTGAAAAGAAAGTTATTCTGCTTTTGTTGAGAAATACGTGTAAATCGCCGAAAACATGCATACTAAAGGAAATCAAAGAAAAAGCATGCAGGACATGCAAGAATAATGCAGATTGTCTACAAAATCCGAAGATCAAAGGAGTTTTCTCAGAGATTTTGCTTAATTACCAAGAGAAAGGAAAGTTAAATAAGGCAGATAAACAATATTTTACCTGGAAACCTCTCGTAAGGGCCGACTTTTCAGGTGCTGAACATCACTTTCCTACCCTCGCATTCCTCGCAGCGGTGCATGGAGGTTTACCCGTGGTAGCAGAATCATTGCTTGGAACCACAAAGCCACGAGAAATTATCCCAAACGCTATGTATGCCATGGGTGTTTTCAGGAGCGATAATAATCAAACACGTGCAATGACTCGGAAATTAAAGGAATCGTCAGAGAGAATAGAAAAGCTTGCTATCGCAATAGTTCATGACGTAGACATAGAAAATAGAACTTGGTCTTCCAAAATTGTATTTGATGATATAGAACGTTACAACTGTAACCATTTAGATTTAGTTGAAACTGTGCATGCTAGAAAGTTCCTTTGTAGTGATGCATGCGCTGATTCTATTCATGGAAGATTGTGGGGGGGGGGGAATATTTGAAAAGACCTGTGGTTAAGATCATAATTCATTTTTGCTTCCTTTTGATGTTTGCCTTGTTTTATAGCTTTATACTATTATTCAGAATGAAAGACGAATTCAACACAACACTAGAACCCATATTGTTGATCTGGATGTCAACAATTCTCATGGATGAAGTTCATCAGTTCATATGTGTATGTAAAGAAAAAGAAAAAATTGAAAAACTGAAATATCGGGTGCATTTGTACTTTTCCGAATTTTGGAACAAGTTGGATATTCTTCTAATAGTTCTATTCTTCACCGGTTATATTTTTCGCACTACTGCGCTGATATTAGGAAATTCGTCGGTTCATTTGGCCTCTCATGTGTTTTTAGCAGTGGATATCATAGTTGTTTATATCAGACTCCTCCAGGTCTTCTCTCTTCATGATAAAATTGGCCCGTTGTTGAATACAGCTGCCGCCATGTTCAATGATCTGCGTCATTTTGTTGTGATTATGTTTACATTCACAATTGCCTATGGTGTGGCGTTAAGTTTTATTCTCAAAGAAGGAACCTCATTTAAGTATCTGGTTTTTATTCCTTACTATCAAATATACGGAGAACTAAGTCTTGATGATATTATGAATACACATGGCTGGTTTAACAATACTAACGAGGGCAAACATCTCACAGAAATAGATGAAATTACACAAGCTGGACCTAGAAATTACATAGCGATATGTTTTACTGGTTTCTATGTATTAATGGCAAACATTTTACTTCTGAATTTGATTATTGCCAAATTTACCTCCACTTATCAGGATATTGATTCTGAGTCAAAATTTCATGCAATTCAACACATTTTGACGATACTGAAAGAATATTCAAAGAAATCAATACTTCCTCCTCCTTTCAATATATTAATGCTCTTCTACAAAATAGTTGTTAAATGTGCGTCACATTCTCACAATTCGGTCGAACCCATACTTGAGATTTGTGAGACTGAAAATAATTCATTTCATCCACACATAACCTCGCTGGTATTAGACACCTTTTCAAGTAAACAGAGGAATTTATACACTGATTTTGAGAAAAGGTTTCCAGGATGGTGGCGGAAAGAAAACTCATCCAAAATGTCGGATGCACTAAAATACATACAATCACACAAATCACCAAGGTTCCCATCAGAGTTAGTCCTTCCAATAATGGAGTGTCGCCCACAACTTGACAAAGCATTGAGCGATTTGGATCGAAAACTTCATCATTTTACAATGTTGTATTTGGAAAGACATCAAATCAACAAATTACCACATCTAGATGAAAGGTCAGAAAAAGAATTAAGAAGGATGATCTCATTAGAAGGAGGATCTGGTCATCTTTTGAAAAAAATTGGCTTAGAAAATTACAAATTTGAAACTAATGATAATCAGTACTACCCATTTAAAGGTTTCGAAATTCTCACATCTCCCATTATCATTAAAAACAAAAGCTCTCCTTCTGGGAATGAGGACGACAGTGATTCGAATGTCTCTGGGGATGAGGACGACAGTGATTCGAATGTCTCTGGGGATGAGGACGACAGTGATTCGAATGTCTCTGGGGATGAGGACGACAGCGATTCGAATGTCTGTGGGGATGAGGACGACAGTAATTCGAATGTCTGTGGGGATGAGGTGAAGGACGATGACCTATTTGATAAAGCCATACACAGGGCTTTGAAGAAACACGCATGAGGAGATTACTCTCCCTATGATATTTGGCCTACTTCAATCTTTCGAGAACTGATCCAAAGCTGGCATGAATAAATACTGAGGATTGGTACTGAAATGCTAAATGAAGCAGTATGGAAGGTAGAAATCATCAATATCCAAAAGGTTTCTTTCTGTTACAAATTCCAATAGAATGTGTATGCTCTATATAGCGCTCTGTATATAAATACTAACTAGTGTACGAATAAAGTATTTGATAGAGAAAGCTTTATTGAAAGATATGTTATGTGTGTAAATTGTTCAGACTCAGAAAATGAACACTGAGGTGATGGCGCATTTCAAACCCTCCTCATTGAATACGTGTCAATTTGGTTTGCCACGGTTATACAGGGTAATGTGCATAGAAATAATGTCAGACAGTCTCCCATAGACTTTTTATGTTTCTTTCTGTGGTTACATAAGCATGGTCATTGTTATCATCTAATAGGCTATTCATGGACCAATATTTTGTATCACTTATAATTGTCAGCATTTAACAATTATAAATGTGTTATGCTTGTGTCCAAATGTGAAACTATACCTGAATCTATACTAGAAAAGGGTGTGCACTAAATAGAGATAGCAACAAGTTGAAATCTTATCAGCTAAAATAAGCCCGTTGGCAAATATAGTAAGATGCACAATCAATTTGTATTCGCGTTGCTAAGCAGTGTTAAGTTCCATCTGCTAATGTTGACTGATAAGTTACGATGCTATTCTTTATCTGTTGCTTTTTATACGTTAATCAAATAATTCAATATGTAAATAGTTTTTTTTTCTGTATAAACCTTTAGATCTACATTTGTATCAATGTTTTATCTAAAGACTATATACTTTTTCATTGTGATTATTTTTGTAATTGTAATTGGTAAAATGCACACGGTGATAAAGGTAATGCCCAAGCGTCATCATAACCACAAATTATTCAGATATGTCATAATTATTGAATGTTAGATAAGGTATATTCCTATTTCCTCTTACCTGGACCATGGCCCTTGAACTGTATATATGTAATAGTATTGACTTATCAGAAGATGTAAATCCTAGGATATGATATTGTTTGTACATTGAACTATTGAGTTTAACAATAAATGGTGTAACATAATGTATTTTTGATTTATCATTATGTCCATGTAAACACTTTTGCAATAACTTCCTTTTGAAATTGATGGTCTGTTATGATTTTGATAAACCGTTACATAGGAACACAAACGCAGCTTATAGTATCAATGCTGTCTATCAAATCATTCAGATTTTAAAGTAAAACGATGTTATAGCAAAGCAATGGTTCGTAGAATATTACTCAAAGAACAATTATTGTTTGATGATATATGATTTTTTAACAGTTATTTATTTGGTATCCAATATTTGGAATGGGATTCATTGAGGCACATGTACATTGTAGCTGTATCAATAATAACGAGACATATACTCGTCTATAACGATCTCAGCAATCGTTTTAATTTGTATAATAATGTCACCATTACATAGTGACGTAGGCGGGTTAATTAATGCTACACGCAGCGTAAAGATCGGACGGCCAAGAATCGATACTTCATGTCTCGCAGGACCTGTTAACTCGGCAATTCTGATAATCACGTTGTACCTGTGAAGCCAAATATATACATATATACAGCTAGTGTAAAGAAAAACATATTAAACATTGACCTGCATGGTACATGCTATCCCAAGAAAGGAAAAAAACTGTAATGTGGGTTAAATTCTAGGTAAGAAACAATCGTGCAATTCATATTGATTTTATATTGATTTCAAGTGTCTGGCTGACTAAGTTTTCCAAGCAAAATCCACACGACCGTTCGGATTTAGGTGATAAAAAAATCTAAACTACTGTGGCCTTGACATTGTAGATTCTTAGTTTCTTGTACATTGGTTCAGTCATGTAATTATCGATTTCTCAGCAGAACTAGTCCTTGGATCATATTATCTATGATTGACTTTGCCAATGACTCAAATTAGATGTATTGATAATTTATTCACATTGCATCAAGATGGTTTACATCATTATGCGACATAATGGTTCCCAGTAATGATATTTGTAAATCAAACCCACAAGAAGCCCCCGACCAACCATTTTAACCCTGCACCACACAGACCTTTCGAGTAATATATAGCAGAGTATAACTGTGGGTAAGAATTTCCCATTAGTTGTACAACTTGTAGGTGACTCCCCGTTCTGGGATAACTCGAATCTAGCTAGTTTGATGATTGGCATCGATCAAAGCCATGCCTTGTTATCGCTGTTTCTGTGTGACCGCAACAAATAATGTTTATAAATACATATATTATACATGGTTCGGTAGTGCAGGAGCGCCAGCCATTCATACATGTATTATTAATAGGAACTGATACATGTATAATTCACCTCAGTACACATAATTACCGCGCTCCTGTTTCAAGGGGGCGGGGGCCTCTTTCTATAAAGGGCTGTTAGAGGAAGGAGTTGATCGTAAACCATGTGCGGTCAGCATGAGTATCACCGTTTCGATATCGAGAGATCAACATTAGTTCCCAGCCTCCTATTGTCGTACATTTCAATGGTCCCGTCTTTGAGCGATGATCATCTGAGGTTTGGACTTGGAGTAGGTTATCGACACTCTTTATTGCGGTCATAACTGTTGATCTAGGTTACAAACGTCATGATTTTGAATTATAATTTTGGTTAAACATTTGCTAATATCCACATTCGATGTACACTTCTATGTCTATCATTTCCATATATCTACCCCAAAACAGACTTAGTTAGTTACGACAAGTAATTGACTTCAATAAAACAAGACCATAATCTAGTGACCCAGATCTCTCCTCGATAATTCATGCTCCAGCAGCATCAGGATCGATCAGTCGGGAATCGATAGTTTGCGTCGCACACGGGCGGGTACCTCACCATTTATATCTGATAATTACTGACATCATATTTTTTATTGCATATCTGATTCACATATAAAAAAATAATCCTGGAGTAACCTGAGCGATTCTACGTAAGAAGCAATCTAATTATATTGATTTTTTTAATTCAGCTGACCCAGATTTTCCAAGCAAAGTTCACATGGGTCGTGAAGATTTATGTGATTCCTTGTGTGTTTGACCTGGTATATTCCCAGTATTTTGTACCAGACAAATTACTGAGGCGGTTTAATCTTTTAATTATATTATGTAT
>JAXGGS010335951.1:0-13425 GCA_035585475.1 Armandia brevis
ATTTTAGGAGAAGGGTATTGATACTGCGGCGTGTTGATACGGACGAGCTGTGTGATATGGACGGGGATGCTTTGTTATGACAAGGTTTATTGCCGCGTCCACTCGCCCGTTTACTCAAACAATTAATATTTGCCCATAGTCGGCAAATCTCCCCCTAGGATTTCATATAAGCGAAGCGTTCCCGGGAGGTGAAATTGATTGATAGCTAGTGTAGAAATATGGACTACATAGAAGCGCTGGAAATATAGAACCGATATGAATATGCCATCATGAAGCGCTTGCATGCAGTGATCGTGCTGTTGGACTGGGGTAGAATGCGCCCGTTTTCTCCTTACATTTCGTTAAGTCGAGAATCTTATCAGTTTAGTATGTGAAAGAAGTGGTACATGACGCCACCCGCTTCATATCCATAATCAGATGATACACTCATATTAAGCACACATACACTTCATTTAAGGAAAAACAGGTATTGTAGCTGGAGCTCGAAGTAATGAATATTGTAGGTATTATCGATGTGTCGATGTGTCGATGTGTCCCAATGAGCTACTAGGAATATAGCGCGGTGCAGTGCCAGCATTAATTGAACTATTTTAACACTGTTCATGAATGAACACACCCGTTAATCCTCTTACATTAATCATAAAGCTGAGATCATACTGATAGTATCATCGATATATGTTGAACATATTAAATTGTAGATGCTTCTTCATTCCACTAAGCCCGTAGCCATGCTGGATTGGTGGTTTAAGTGTGAGTAATGCCGATGCCCTGAGGATAATTGCTGTTTAACTTGTCTTCAATATTGATCCAGAACTATATGAGGCGTGTTGGATTATAAACATTAGTGAGATAAAGCGATATGTTTTGACACGCGCACGTGCCGGTTGTTTTGCACGTTTTCTTGAAAGGGTTGGCGCAAGGTTTGCACACATATACACATTGTATGCATATACAGATGTACGCGTGTTCACCAACCAGTATATCAGTGATTAATATTTTAGTTCTTTGATCACTTCGATCCCCAGCTGATTTACCACGATCTATGATTGAACACGTGTTAGACACTTGGTTTTAAAATCATTAGGAAAGCTTGAATTAGCTCCTGCGATATAGAATCCACGTAATATTGCGCAGATGAATTTGTGCCTGGTTCATGACGGATCACTGATCACATTTTTACGATGATAAGATCAATATTTCACCCTTATCAACATTCTCTAAACCTTTCCGCGAGCACAGGCGAAGGTATGTATAAACCGCTACATGTTGTAACTTGAGACGTGGACATCTTTATAGGTAGTGAGCTAATGATCCTAACACGCATGGTAAAAGGTTTTCTACCATATAATATAACTACATGTACGTAGGTGCTATGAATTAGTAGTATTAAAACTCATGAATATATGTACGTAGTACAATACACTTGTAAATGGACACATTAAAACCGCCATCTGTGTGAACAAACTCTCGATTTCTCTATCTCAAATTCAAGATCAATTACAAAGAATAAATGTACGTCTTACAGCTGTTGCCAGGTCGATATATACATGTACATGTACATTAGTAATGGTGTTTACGCAATATTAATTTTCAATGAATCATTTTGATCAACATAATTTCTTTTACAGTAGGTGACATAGCTGATACCGACATCCGATACTTCAGAGGATAAAATGACATCTTGACGTGGACCTAAACCGAGCAGTTTGACATGTCTCAAGAACAAGGATCTCCATGGAACCCCTGCTCCTCGTCCAGGAGGAAGTTCCTCTTCGCCTTCCTCGTCGTCGACATCTTCGTCTTCTGCATCTACCACGGCAACAACAGCAACTTCTTCAGCTCGATTACGTTCGTGCATGAATGGAGAGAGCCTCGAAACACTAGTGTCAAGCACATACAGTCCGAGTTTCTAAATACCTCAGAAAATAATGTACCCGAAGATGCCAACTTCTACAAACCTATCGTCGACGTGGACATTCACACGGAGCACCCGGTGTTCGGACACACGTGGTCGGACAATGAGAAGGTGACGGCGGTAATCAATCCCAAGGACATAGCGATTGGCCTCGGGATCACCACGCGGTCCAAAAAGCCGAGAGCTACCATAAAGTCATATCCGTTTTTCAAATCATTCCTGCCGAGTTTTTGTAAAACCTGTAGCAATGGTTATAACTATCATTTTTACCTGGCGCACGACGACAACGATCCGAAACTTATCAATAATGCTTTCGCTGAATCGTGGGCCCAAGCTTTTAGTGACATAACCGTCAAAGACTGCCCGAAAAATTCAAATTATTCCATCCACTATATCAAATGTTCGCACAGCAAAAAACCAGCGTGGGCCCAAAACGACGCAATGATCGAGGCGTATTTCAATAACATGGCCTATTACTACAGAATCAACGACGACACCGTCCTGAAAGTGAAAGGGTGGACCGAAGGGTTCATCAATCAACTAGGGAAATACAGCCCCAAAAATATCGGCGTGGTCGGGCCCAAGCACTCCGGCGGGAACACGGCGATACTTACATATGATTTCGTACATATCACGCACGTGGACGTGTTCGGGTTTTACTACCCTCGTGTGTTTCCCCAGTGGTACGGTGACAGGTGGATTACTGATGTGTATAAGCCGGGGAGAACCACCAAGATGAACGAGTTCCCTATCGCGCACACGATGGAGGATGGACAGAGATACTCGAACAAACGAGTAGCACCTACTACTGTTAAGGGGGCAATAGATGAAGGAAAAGCAGTCGTTCTGAGGTAAGGGAAACTCCATATCCTGACTGACGTAGTTGTAGGAGTAAATTTATTATATAGCATGATAAAGTTGGGTAGTACGAACATTTACCGAGACTAAAAGTTACGTTTAATGGGTATAAAATGTGGTTATTTGTACATTTTTTTAAATCCACACCCGCTCAGTTCTGCTAGACTAATATTGATAAGTGAAGAAATTACCGCGATGCATTACTGTATTCAAATGAATCATGACGGATAACCATTAATTGGTCTACTTTTAACTTAAATGGTTAATACACGCATTTGAATTCCAGATACATCAATGCTGTGAAAGCCAACCATCCTAGGCCCTCTGGAACAAAAATCATATCAATGGGGTTGTGGGGGATGAAGCCGGAATACACATTCGGAGCTGTGAGGAATGCTCAACTGGTACCAGTGTTATTTCCGCAGTGGAAGCTACGGGTTTATGTCAGTGATAGAAAGCCAGAACTCTCAGTGCCTGCCAAGGTCATATCCAAACTCAAACTCCTAGGCGCCGAGGTGGTCTTCGTCAGCGCCGCCGAGGACGCTATACCTCCCGAAAGATGGCGCTTCTTAGTGACGCTAGACGAGCACGTGACACATTTTCTCATTCGGGACGCTGACAGTCGGATATCAGGGCGAGACGCGGCCGTCGTGGAGGATTGGCTCAACTCCGAGAAGCCGTTCCACTGTGTGCGAGACCACGTGCGTCACAGCAGCACGGCAGTGGTGGACGGGCTGTGGGGAGGCGTCACCAAGGATCTCAGTAAACTCTTACCAGTCTCCTGGGAGCAACTCATCCACTCAACGCAGGAGGCGTTCGCAACAGCTGTCAACTCAGACACAACGATACAACTTAATAATGCAAATATACTCAACTTACTAATGTGGCCTAAACTAGAGAGCAGTTCCTATTGTCACGATAGCGTGTCCTGTGATAAGTGGCCTGGCGCTATTAAATTCCCAGTTAAGAGGGATTTAAACGTCACCACATTTTTGGGAGAGTCTTTTCAGCCTTTCGGGGACCCCCTTCCAGAGGACCTCGCCTCAAACTCAGCTACGGCAATACCCGAGGATAAGTGTCTTAGTGTCAAAGTTTAAATACACGGACTGTCATATAATTTATCATCTCATAGCGTACTGTAGAATTGTGTGCATGGCTTTGTTTTAAAAGCAAATCGACTATTCCATCCTGCCCAATAGATATACAGGTAACATCTATGATTAACACCAATATTTCAGAATGTTAATCATACATCGTAGCTTCACATGTAGTGTACATAATTATGGATGTAGTGTGTACATAATTAGGGATGTAGTGTAATAGTTTCAGATGTAGAAGCGCATAATAAGTAAGAACAGGGATTTCATCGTTCTGACATTTGGTCAATTATATTATAGCAGACGTACAGGTACAAGTGTAGGATTGGAATCGGAACAAAGCCTTATATATTGTGCTGATCATATAAATTAGTATAATGAACGACGGCCTCGTGAAATTAATTAGTGATAAGTGCAATTGTGATATAAGTGTTCCTTATAGATGAGACTCTTTGAAATAAATGTACTTCAAAACAAACATTGAAAACACTTTTTCATTTTAGAAACAAATTACACGCCAAGCCTTCAACAAACTTTAATATCGATACACTATTTTTGAGATCGAGCATCATGATGATATAAACATTCATTGTACCATGCACATCATTGCTTCCGGCAAATTCCATTTCATTTTTACTCTATGGGCGTGGGGTGGTGGTGGACAATAACCCAATTTTAAGTGGAACAGGAGTGTGGCCTTCTTATTTCAAAATCCTAAAACAATTATGTGCGTTAGCCTCCTTAAGTTAAGGCACACCACTATCTGATCAAATGTTTACTAGGTATGGTTGTACTGATTTTTTTTATTTCGGTGTCATCATAAAAAATCAATTCAACTAGCACTAATTTAATATAGTTACTAGTAATATCCACAGCGTGGGTAATAACAGGTAGTAAATAATATTGTGTACACTGCGGCACGGTATATAGATTTTCGGACAACAAATGTGTTGTTATTTCAGGTATTATAACAAAAATTCGGTTTTCTTATATGAAAAGCTGTATTCAACACTGTCTACAAAATACAAAATGTGTGTAATTGGATGTCTGAAGCAAACTGACTAATTTAAATCTTGAATTGTGGCGTTGCATTGGTTAATTTCTAGGAACATGTGACAGAAATAAGATGATCTCTGACCAACAACACTAATCCCTTAGGAGTAAGATTGGCTGGTGTGGGTTACTCAGGTGTGACCCCGTCATATACATCGCGGTGCGACAACCAATGATGCTCAACTTATGATAACGATATATATCAAGACACATACATGTATACAATAAACATAGTAACAATTGGCATAAACTTTATTGTTCAATAAAATGCCTCCACGTAGTAGTACACAGTAGATAAGATATCTTAATTATTTTGATGTAATATCATACATCCCTATTGCCGCGTATATATGTTTATGAATGTAGTAAGGGGCAATTAGTGCCAATGGATAAATTAATTCCTAACCTGAGTTACAATGTACATAGATCATATTGATTTCAGCAAAAATCGCCATAAATAGCGTTGGCTTTTGTTCGGCATAACCTTAATCGCAGAGGCACTGGCTCTTTCTTTTAGCGACAATGCGGGACCAGGTGGGTTTAATATTGTTCACTACCATTCACTAATGTATCATTAAAACGTACGGCTAGCTTATTCTTATAAATCTGTAGCTAAGTTGCATGCACATGATTTAATAGTCTACATTTTAGTAGTGTCGTCATAAATTTGATTCTCGACTGTATAGCCTGCATCTCCGTTCTGTAGCGGCTGTTTCTTCTCTGACTGGGTGACGTTTAACTCCACATCCACTGTTTTATCGAACCCCTCGTTATCAGCTCCCGTTTTCTCCGGTTTGTCCATCATCTCCTCTGCATCCCTTGGGGTGACGTACGTGTACATCACACACATTATAGCGTAAATCACAACCGTCACAAACATCAGCCCCGCAAACATAAAGAACTCAGCCATCTACACAACGAAAAAGCGCAGAATCATGTGTATTGTGTAAAGGTTGTGATCAATAACCATAATCACAGTCATAAATGTATTATAAAAGTATGAACACGTGTAACTTGATTTCGCCAGATTTTTGATCGGTTGCAACACTTCAATACATTTATGGATATACGCAATAAGTAGTTAACTCCTGTTAAATATCATCACACTTAAATATTTGAATAAATATGTGTAGACATTGTTGATACCTGGCTCATGCTGCCTCCTGCCTCAGCAACAATTATTACAATCAAATTTCCAAAGGCGCTCGTTAGCAGCCAAATCGCTTGCAATACTGCCTTCATAGATACTGGAGCCTGGTAGAAAGAGGAGAATTCTTTTTTTAAGTGATTAAAGTTCTCATTACAACTACATCCAATTTCATTGTCATATCGAGCCCCAGTTAGTCCGTCATTTCACACCTGGGTGTAAGCGAACGATAAACCGGTGACAGAAAACAAACATTCTCCCAGAGTTAGGATGAAGTACTGAGGAACCTGCCAGAAAATGTTGATTTCGTTTGACGTCACGTCGATATGTTGGACAGCGATGATCTAACAATGGATATCATTAATACATTCACAGGTTTGTATATGTTGCTGTTGAAAAATTATGAAATGAGAAGATGCGCTTGGATAATATATTCATAAGATCATAATTAGATATTCTGCAATAGGATGTTATTTACCTCACTGCTGTCATCTCTCTGGATTATCAAGGTAGAGACCGCTCCATTTCTAGATTGATACTCTCCTATCAGTTTCAAGTTGTTGGTGTCATTATATATGTTATTCCCTTGTTTTTTCAACAACACATCGAAGCTGGAACCGCAAGGAAATTCGCGTACTGATAACTAGGTAAAGTAATTGTCACTCACACAGATGGAATAATGCGAATCGTGAAACACCTAAATCCTTACTCAGCAAATAAAAGTTCCTCCTCCTCAGTTGCGTCTTTTGATAGGATGTTATAAAATTCGTGCGGTTTTGATTCTTGTCCGCCATTAGCCATCAGATCCACATCAATTGTACTGTCTAGTGTGTTTACAATTCTGCGGTTGTGTGAAAACATATGATATTTGTAGAATCGCGTCAGTTCTATCCGCAAATAAATAGCTCGCGTGGACGACATTTCATATTCAAATATTTACATTTTTAAATATTTTTTTTTTACATTGATGCCTGTTATATACAACGGCATATTTTATTTTATTTATTGAAAAACATCCAAACCAATATCATAACATGGCAGTGGACGGTAACTCCGAATATAAATATTAATCACATGATACCAAATATGTTGCTTTAAATATAATCATACATGCACACACTAGATATGAATATATTTTAACAAAAGTCATGCTATGAAATAATAAAACAACCATTTGTCGCGGCTGTTGCTTGTTTACTTGTTAGTGTAATAATGCGAGTGTAAGATCATCATAATGTACCTCTGAGGCACTGTAAATCTGTTTTCTCTGAATATCAATTTCTGAGAGGAACAGTGCTAAATTGTTAAGTGTCTTCTGTTTGCACTCGTTTTAAAATTAAAATTTAAATTTACATTTAAAAAAAACATCTTTCACGGTTTTCATAGAGCCTTTGATTGAAATTATATTCATTTGGACCCATATGTGATCTAGTGTGTGCTTACCGTATTGTCGAGTCCCCTCTCATTGTTCTGTCGGTTTTGTCGTGATGAGCCTAGTTTATGAATAATAATTATCTGGTTTACATTTCTCTTCCATATGAATTCATGTGAGTCGTTAATAGGTATTCATTAGACTGTGCTGTAATTACCATGAACATTGAATTTTGCGAAATGATCAGCATTTGTGCCTCGGTATCACTAATACTGAATTGCTGGTTTTGGAAGGTAGAACCGCTGATACACGTTCCGGTTGCGGAAACTATCAAGGACAAGCTGGAGGCGCCTTCATTAACTGGTACTTCGTAGTAATCGGACGACTGAAAGTAACGATAAACACATGCTGAGCATTATGCCAACCATTTAATCTATTCAAAGCCGAAAAGTTTACCGATCCTTTACCGATACTTAAATAAAACTGCGTTAAATTTCAATTCTAACAGTGGGATTAGGTTTTAAACCTTTCAAATTAGATTTTTCTTTCTAATTTGTTCAAACCTTAAGGGATGCAATCATTCCCTATAGTGACATTTTGCTTGGTGGGAGTTGTACAATTATGAATAGACTAATAGTATAAATATCCGAGTATCTAGTGTTATCAGCGTCGGTACCTCTGACATTTCAATCTGCGGCATCGCCGTCTGTAAAACGTCTGTGTTTATGTTGATTGGACAATGGACCGCATTGGCCACTTTAAACTTCACCATACCGGTTTGGAGTTGTTGTGGAATATTATTCTGTAACCGTAATGAAATAATATCTTTAGCCTCTAGAGATAGCAACAGAACTTCGCGTCAGCATTGTTTTATAAAGCAAACCTACGTCTATGGTAAGTTGTAGAAATCCAGAGAAAACAAATGCCAGTCCAGCTAAAAACATTCCGGTACACATCCTCTGTAGTGGTCTGAAATCGATGATAAAGATACAAACTTTGATTCGTTAATAATGATATTTTTCATTGATTCTTGAATGATTATATGGACATATGTGGATCAAAGTGTTTGTTTAATGGAGATCAAACTCAGCATCGTTTGCTAGTAAAATTTTATGTAACAAATATCTGTTTTATGATGGGTGTGATATAGCAATGATGAGGCACCTGTTTGGTATCTTAAGCTTATTCAAACATGGGAAGATAGCGCTCTCCAACAGCGGAACAAGAACGATCACAAGCAGCGGGTTGATGGCGTGGATCTGATCGGGCTGCAGTACAAAGCTGCCCTGGAAAAGAAGCCAGAAGGAGTTGAAACATATGAACGGTGGCGATCCATGACGAAGTCCAAGTTTAGGTTTAAATGACAGGTCTTACAAAATCACCGTCCATTTGCCCAGCTTGAAGAGTCCAACGAGATCCCTTGAAAGTGTAAAGGCATAAATTATTGCGAACATAATCGAGAGCGTTTCAATGAATGCTGATTTATAGAAGCAAGTCCTTAAGGATGTTTTACATGTTTATGCTTTGTTTTGATAATTGTACTTTACCTGTTGTTCAAAGAGAGCCCAAAATACAGGCAAGGGGATGAAGAGCCAGCAAATACGAAGTACATCCTTCAGGTCTGCTATGAACGCGTCCTATGAATGAACGCATGGGTACATTACTATTAAAGGTAAGATCGGATTCATCTGCACGATATTTCCTTCATCCCTATTGAAATAGTCTTACCTCATATTTGTGATCCGCAAAATCCAACCAGTGATCCCTTTTCTCCTCGCTACTGCAACTCATCTTCCCTTTCAGGGCAACCTTATAAACATTTAAAAACACATTAGTTATCATTTTTATTAAATTATTACTATTAATCGACATTTTAATACCGCTTTTGCAGTCTTGGAAAACGTTATATCACTCTACAATACAATCAACACTAGCATAAAGCCTTTCAACGTGCACATTATACATGTCTTGTTCAAGTGTCCGATGAAACTTACCCCAATACATCCAAACATCTTCCCGATAACATTCTCTCCTGGTGGTGTCTGTTTGTAGTACTTTGTCCCACCAACAAATATTACTGGTAAAACAAGTGAAACATATCCCATGATACATGTAACTAACATCCGACTTTTGTAACCATTGTGGTATGCGTTTGTTATACTGAAATGGAGGTTTTCTTGGTTGGGGATTATCGAGGCACTTACTGATGGCTATGATCATCAAGATGGCAGGTACACCAAACGCTAAACAATAGCAGTTGTCATCGAAACAGTACACTTCACCTTGAAAAGTGAGTAAAATAATGACCTACCATATAAACTTCCCGTATACTTTAAAGCGCTGAAATATAAGAATCCTTAAATGAAGAACAATGAGAGAAAATAGAGTGATTTCAACTTACTCCTGAGGTAAGGTGTTAGGATGGTCGAGAACAAACTGCCGATGTTGATGGACATGTAGAAGATGGAGAAGAACGACTCCTTCTGCCTTTTCTGGGGATGAGATAGGAGAGTGTAGAGCAAATGAAATCATCATTTGCTGATGCTAATTCAAGGAACTTGCATGAATTATTTGATTTATATAATGCTTCGTATTACCTGGTCTTCTGAGAATTGATCTCCACCAAAGGAGGACACACAAGGCTTTATGCCACCGGTACCAAATGCGATCAGAGCTAAACCTACAAAACATCCCCATCTGAAACATTCAGATTTTCACGATCAATATCGTATTCATCTTTAGGCCCTAATTTTGAATGGAACCATATTTCGATACAAGTTAAGTTGTCCTTCCTATGCCTTGCCACGAACTTCATCAAGGTAGTTATTAAACGTATGCAGTGCACATGACTTAATTAGTTTATCAGTTGCCAATAACTTAACTAGTTGTTGTTTCAGCCGCCGCTAGTCAACATACTGCGGGCATATATCGTGCAACGCTATAAAGTGTGCAATTACAGTTATGGAATAAAATTTTGGTCCTTTTCAAACAAATTCATGTGACGAGGTGGCCGAGTGGTTAAGGCGATGGACTGCTAATCCATTGGGCTCTGCCCGCGTGGGTTCGAATCCCATCCTCGTCGATCATAAATTTTTAAGATTATTGAATTCTAATAATTCTCCTGCCCCTCTTATAGAATGTGCTAGATATGGCGTATTAACTAATTAAACCTATCAACTAGTTATCGGATCGATTGTTGACGAGATCATGTGATAATATCTAAGAGATCACACTACCGCGGCATTTAATGCGCTCTTAACCATTAAGTAGGCTTCAACGTGTCTGATAATTGACTCACCTAATGTATTCTCCATTAAAGGGTATAGCTGTGACAGACATCACGATGTTTCCAAGAGCATATACCATAGATATATACAAGATCGTTCTGAAAAAAAAAACTATACTAGATTTCTTCTAGATTGCGACATGCAAAATGTTATATATTTAGTTTCCTTTTAACTAAGAACAGACAGATTCCCACAACAATTTCATTCGTTCAGTTTAAAAATGTTATATTTTAAACTATCATTGATTAATTACTTGTATTTTCCCAGCCACCCATCAGCTATCATGGCACCAAATATTGGCATGAAGTAACAAAGCATGTTAAATGCATGGTAGATAACAGTTGAGTCATCTTCACTGAACAGCAACGCTCGATTAAGATACAACACAAGGATAGCTGAAACAAAACGACCACATCTGTCAGTATTAGACATTCAAGAAGACTTTCCGCAATGGATATCTTTGAGTGTTGAATATATCATAGAAAAACTAATATTCTCACCTTTCATTCCATAGAATGAAAATCTTTCGCAAAACTCGTTCGCCAGAATGCAAAAAACGCATTTTGGGTAACCAGTGAAATATCCCTAAAATCGAATACAAGTGGTTGCTTTCAAGGCAGAGTTTATATATATATTTCAAACCAACTGAATGCAAAAATAATGTTATCATTTATATTTATGTTATGTTAAATATTCAAACCTCTCCTTTCCCCATTTTGTCCTCAGCTCCGTATATCCAAGATGGAGGTAAAGCCGCAGCGGTCTTCCGAATGAGTTAGATGACTTGATTATCAGCCAGACATTTAATGGATATGTCTTTGTTCTTTGTAAACATTGCACTTACATTTAAGTTCACTTTAATCATCATGATATGCTAGAGATGGTGTATAACTGTGTAATTTACCATCATATTCCTCATAACCTTCGCCCATATTTGATAATCTAATTTGTTTATTCATTTGATGCGCTTTTACACGACGAACCTGAAGTATACATCATTGAAACCTTACATGGATTTAAGTAGGAATTGGAATTGAATTTTCATGTTAATAATAATGTTAATAAGTAGTTCATGAAATCGCTTCGTAACCTCTTGTAGTACGAAAGGGTTAAGTAGCTGTTTTAGCGATCGCGCCAGCGCATTTATTAGGTTAATAATCAGTATTTGTCTTAAGTAAAAGGTGAACATATATGATGCATGCAAATGTATATGGAAATAGATATTCACGATTGTACCATGCAATTATAAATTAAGTGCAGTAGTGAAATTGCATATATTTTCTAATCAATTTGGGGAACCCGATTTGCTTTTACAGTGTATCACTCAATTAAAGACATTTCTTTTGCCGAATGACTGAAAACTACAATTTCAATCGATGGCAAAGGGCAAGTGATTAGGTGCCAGTTATTGTCAAATATACTGGTTGAACTTTCTAATGCATCCTGTTGTTGGTGAAGTTGTTTTCATTCGGCCAAGTTTACAAGAAATTAAGTAAAAACTGGTAACATGTAAGGAGGTTTTGAAATATCTAGGGCTGACGACTATTCTAGCTAACAGCCTTTATGTCTATAAATTGGTGATATCGACACGTAAAACTCTTAAACTCTGAATTTGAGGGTAAAGGCTTCACAATTTTGTACGGGGAGGTTGATTGAGTCTGGAGGATTTAGAATATACACTTTTAATCTTAATTGATTCATTGAATCGCCTGCATTAAATCATTTTAAAAAAACTGTTGTTGGTAACGGAATTGTCGGCAGCCATAATGTCCTTAAAAGGCGCGCATATACTGTAGTCGTCATAGTGACTATCGCATCATCATAGACTTACATTCATAAAAATATGCGTGAATATAATCTTGTGATGACGTCATAGTCAGTGTAACGACTACGGTATCTGACCCGCTTTTACAGACACTCGAGTTTATTGATGAAAATAATGCTAGAATGTGTTTTGATTATGAAACAGTTGATACTGTTGAGACTGGTTCGACGTCCTACCAGTAAGCCGTCCGTTCAAATCAATGGTATGTACAGCATAATGGTACATTTTCTCACAGATTCATACTGGTTTGCAACACAAAGTCATAAACCCTGACCAGCCGAATGGATTACCTTTGTCACTGCCAACGATAGTAGATGAGATGCGAAAAACGGTTATGACACTCATATGGTGAGCACATGGCATCAGGGCTTTTACAGGAAGCAACTTACGCCAACTCATAGAGCATTTGATTCTTTCTATGGTAAGTTTTTTATATCACAAAAGAAGGGTACTACATCGGTTGCTCGGTGAAGGCATGGGCGTGCTATGCAGTTGCAGTGACAAGTTGCAGTGTCAATTATGCCAACTTGATCTCTAAATCTATCATTTACGCTTAATCCAATACATAGGACTTAATCTACATAAAGATAATTTGAACATTGGTTATAGGCTACTTAACGGGTGAGGAGGATCATTATAATCATGAGAGATGCTTTAAGCAGTGTGAGCTTAGCAACGAAGACGAACCATATCCTAGTGAGAATGGCACATTTGCTGGATACCTATTACCAGCCAAGGCACAGAATGCGATTATAGAACATGTGTAAGATGCGCGGCTGATGACCAGTACTTACCTGAGTACTAGTCAGTCGCTCATCTTAGTAATTAGCAGCCGTCAACCGAGTTGGCGCGCTTAATGAGGTGAGTGCGT
>JAXGGS010336062.1:0-13424 GCA_035585475.1 Armandia brevis
CTCGTAGTTCTTCCGCGATGTCAGAGACAGACACAGGTGGTGACGGAACTAGCCCGATTATTGCCGCGTATGCACAAGCGCTTCCTTGTGGGACACCAGGACGACTCGGTGTAGTTGAGCCGGCATTGACAGCTGTGACAGGGGTAGTAACGGTGGCCAGAGTCTCCAGATTCCGCCGATCTACCGTCGTGTTTTCACCGATGGTCTCTACAGAAATGGTTTCTGGCGTGCTCGGATATGTGGTTGCGATCGGCACATCTGCACCTTGGTCTCGGTCTGTAGTAACAACTTCCTCAGCTTGAGCGTTATCAGACAATGGTAGGTCTGAGTCTGGCTGACTGGAATCAGATACTGTACCCGTCTGGTCCACCCTGTCAAAGTTGTAATTAGAGGGCAGATTGGCGGCGATTAAGAGATCCTCCTTAGTTTTTATCTTGATCACAGGCCCTCCATCTACCACCTTTATCTGTATCTCGCCTAGAAATGTCCAGTTCCTGTGTATGACCTCGCGTTTAAACAGGGTGCGCGCCTGGTAATGCAGGATTTTCCGACGGCGGGTCAGGTCCTCGTTGATAAATATACCGCGACCGCGTAAACTGGTGCGATTACGATACACCCTCTGACGTGGAGCTAGTGACACGAATTTAACTATCACCACTTCTGAGCCTCCACTGTTCGTCCCCAGGCGAAACGTGGCGGTTATATCCGATGGTGAGATTATCGTCCCCATTGCCAGGTTGAAAAAAGTCAATATACCTGATGGAGAGACATAGTCGTCGGGTAGACCAGTTATGAATAGATTTAAATTGCGTCGATCCTGTTCAAGCGCGTCCAGCCGTAGCCAAAGGGATAACAAGTCATGAGCAATACGGGCCGCCATCTCAGCGGAAAAGTTCGTACTCTGTTAGTCTCTGTACTGCACGAAACACTTTTTCAGAGAGTCTAGGAAGATTCTTAGATAGTCGGACGGTTTCGCAGCTGTTCAGTGGGGAATCAGGAGCTTTTTTCAAATCTAGTGTTTACTCATGTTTCGATGACGTCGTCTTGACAACTTTTACGCTTATCCAATGAGAATATACACTGATCATTAGTGACGTCAACATAATCACGTATAATGCGTAAACATGTACGTCATTACGCTGCTGAGATATTCCGTTCTTACGCGTGCTTAGAGAACCGCACTTCCCATCTCAGTCACTCATGTGAGGCCAAACCATTCATTACTTAACAGTCTAACATTGTGATGTCATTAATCACCAGCCTATTAGTGTGACATCATTAAGTTTCAAATTTTATTAACAGTTATTGCAGATTATATTGTGTATATTAATGCAAGCTAAGGCATTCCTGTATACCGGCGATGGATGTGACTGCTTTCTTAGACCACATTCACACAATGTCTGCAAAAACTACGGTCAGCGTAAGCTTTAAGGTTTCTCTCGTGTATTTTCTGATGATTTAGCACAATGAAGTTGGAAGTTGGTGATTTCTCTCGCCCGCTGTAAAAACTGTTACTCGTTATCTCAAGTCTGATGAATTCACGAAATTTTCTGTCAGGTTTTCTCCCATCTTTCATCAGATTCGAAAATCAGGAGTCCCTAAAGCCAAGAGGAAATCAGGGGTTTTAGATGCAATACCTTTAAAAGTACCCAGCGGTATCTTAGATCACTCACCTCTCTGTACTTGTGTAGAGCAGCATCACAGGAAATCTTATCACCAGACACCCGAGACACTCGTGCTTATGTAAAATACCCCCTCTATATAACAAGTAAGTCACTACATGCACTAGGCTTAGAGGGGATATATGTTTGTGGTTAGCAAACCATCATGGAGAATCTCATTTATTACTGCAACATAGGAGGGAGCTTTTATCTAATCCAGCCAATGCCACCACTGGGAGGTAGCAATTCAACTGGCGAGGAGCAGTTCATGTTGTGGTTAACTGATGTGTAGCTGGCGACATTTTGTCACAGGTATTCATTTCCAGCTGTTCTTGTTTTCACATGACTTTGTGTTAACAAGGCTCCTGATAGGTGTTAGGCCGTTTGACCAAGGCAAAACCAACTGACAGAATTGTATTCTTCACATTGGCGTGCGTCTGTTAGTAAACGTCTGTGTAGTGTGATATGGAGGCAAATATGCTGATAATTCACATGTTTATGCATATCAGTCTATATTTAGCTACCTTAAATATACCCATACTACCAGGTAATTATCAGGTGATCAGAATTACTCACTGTTAAAGGTGGAACGATTAATTTACACTATCAATTACATGTGGAGATGTATTCAGAAGTGCTCCGTGCGTGATGATTATACGCTAATCTCACAGCAATCTATCAAACAGCATATAGCCCTGAGCTATTTTGTTCTGGTGTTGGCGCTTCCTATATGAAAACGTTTTTAGCGTTTGATGAAAACACTTGATCGAGATTTATGTGACCAGATTACCTTTGCAAATGAGTTTCTCTGATGCTCTCATTAATTCAGCTGTCAATCCCACGCGTTTATGGCCGCCGGACGAATTTCCACTAAAAGTGTCTCACTTTTATACTGACATTTCCACCATTCAGAACAACCCAGTTAGACTTGAGACGCCGACTACAAAATGTGTTTTAATTTTTCTTGTCATACTATATATTTGATCGCTTTTAAAAAACCCATCCATTCAATTGAGAGACTTACACCCTTTCACATTCAGGGAATATCAGGATATTATTCATGGATAAAGAGACGCTCTTCGCTCCTGAAATCATCATCCCATTTTATCCTTTAACCTGCCGTCCCCTTCAAGTGGACAAACATTGTCTTATGCAGCTCACCCTGTGCCATTAGATGATAATGGTTAGATAGAGCCCTGCTTTTCGGTTATCCACGAAAACTAAGCCCAGAGAATATAAAGTATGAGACTGTATAGCTCTTATATTAAGAGATTTTTCTGGACTTAGCCGCGTCAAGTAGAAGGATGCGAGATGAATTCATGCGGCGGGTGATGCATTAGCTCTCTTCTCCATTGAATAGATCCTGTATTGACCTGAGTAATAGGATTTTGAGGGTTTTCACTTGATTGACTATGACTTATGAGGTTATTCTGTTTTGATTTGAGGGCGGCCTAATGTGATAAAAGCTGTAAAGAACGTCAGTAATGTAATGTAATGTCAAGGCATGTCTGCCCTTTAAATGTCGGGAGAATTACTCCCACCCGAGACAGTATAGCAGAATTTAAAAAACAAAAATTAATGAATAACAGGTATTATATCTCCAGGGAAAGTCTCTCAAAACACTGTAGATTGACAGCACTAGCCCTTAGTCGAATCAACCAGCAAATCGTGAGGTATTCAGTGAACATGTAACTAGTCATTCAGAGGACAGAGCCAGACTCTCGGCCAGTGAAGCTCCCAATCAATTTAAATGTCATTGTAATTACAATATGATGAGTTGTTCTCTGTCTGTTCGTGGCATTCTCCAATTACTTGGAAGTGAGCTGTTAATTCACATTAATCCTCCACAGTATCTCTTCTCTGATGTTTCCATCATAATGCTAAATTTCTTAGCATTTCTAATATCTGACTCTGAGAGAGAATTACATGTCTTGCCAAGAGGTGCTAGTTCTGTTTGTTTCATATTCTTCTAGTTTCTTGCAAATTGATTCATTATGACAGATCGCAGTGAAAACGGAATAAGAAATCATTTCACCGGTCTAGGTCTGCCATGTGGCAAACGAAAGGAACTTTAAATCGTAATTTAACCCAGGGAAGGGGGTACGAGTGTATGGCAGCCTCAGAAATACAGAATAATAAGAACACGTTTTGTGATGTATAGCCCCGGTGTACTGGTTATATTCGTGTTAACTACGAGCCTCCTCTGGGGCAGCTGTCAGTACAACCTGCTGGGGTGAGGTAAGCGATGAGATTAAACCTATGGATGTTTACTGGGTCCGAGGTATTAAGGACAGCCGGCCCTTAATCCCTGCTGTCCCTAAGAATTGATATTAGATATGGGACTGGCCAAGAAATCCTCTTCCTTCGTATCCAAATTTAGCTGACCACATGTGTTTTGCATCTTTTAGAAAGTGTTTAAACTAAGAGCTTTTAGGAGATTGATGCTTCGGTGTTGTAATTTCTGCACTACGTTTTTGGCGTGATGGATTTCCATCAGACGCCAAGGTACGGGGTGCTTTCATGACTTAGGCGAATCTGGAATCCGTTGATAAAGTCGCGTGTGTTGTTTCACCTCATATCGGCTCTATCCCCGTCAGCTCTCAGGATCGATCACCTTCGACCTGAACCAGACTAACAACTATTGATACATGAACCTGGTCTAACTTTAATTACTCCGGACGGGTTGCAGATGCTGATAAACTTTGTAGTTTTTTAGTTCACGCTGAGTCGACGTATTTTTGATTTGATTTTTCTACTTTAAGCCTGATTTTTCTACTGCGGTTAAACTCGTATCTGCTGGATCCAGATTATTTCCTGCATTCTCGTTTTTCTGTGATTAAAACTAAAGCTTCAATCTTTAAGACTAAAGGCATATCATATACAATGGTTTCACTGGCTTGTTTAGGTTTAGGAAATCATAAATTCTCCCTACAACTAAGTGTTAATCTAGCTACACGCTATGTGTAACAGAAGTAATATATGAATGAGGAAACCATCTGTCTAGTAAACCAACAGGTCGACTGCTCAGTGATATTTTTTTTTGATTTTAAGTTTCTTGCCGTCAATTTTAGACTCTAGTAAGGAGCGGTTCCTAATAATTAAACTTACGAACAGGCTGATAACCACTTGTTTTTTCCTTCCAGGATTTCCAGGATCTGATGAGATTATCGACAGAGGTGATACTGTGAGCTGCTGCATCAAAGAACGCGGGAGGGGTGGAGGCTGAGAGAGTGAGTACTCTCACATCTTATCAAATCATTCTGCTAAATAACTCGCAGGAATTCTCTCTCCTGTCATTAACAATCAGCACGGTAATGGCGCCTTTGTTTACGGCAGCTTTGAAGGTGTCATTGCCTGGAACAACATCTGGTATTACTTATGTACAAGTTTTTCCAGAGAACAGATCCAGGAATACAATCATCAATGTCTATATTTAAGTTGTGTGTTGGAATGGTTAATATGTTTTGTAGCTTGAACATGATGTAATGCTTAATGTAAATAAGGTATACATATGTATCAGGAAAAATGAAAAACCTTGACTTGTTTATGTAAGCAATTAGCTTTACCAGAATCTTCACACGTCTTCTAAATAAAATGCTCCTTTCATCTTTTTACAGACAAAAGGAGTGAGGCAACAAAGTTATTCCATTAAGCTGTGTGGAAGGTCAGAATTCTGGATGTCTGGAATTGCAAATAGGATATATAAATCTGCAACAAGGGAATGTATAGAAGGACGGAGGCCACATTTTACCAGATTACTGATACAGGATGTTCAATCTTCTGTGTGATTCACGTTACCAGATGTTGTGTAGTGTCCAAGGAGCCGTTACAGGATAAAAGCAAGGCACTTTCTCCATCTTTAGTGATGTAAGTGTCCGATAATTCGCCAACAAGGTCATCAAAGCTCCTTCATCAGGTCATCAAATTGTTGTCTTAGATCAGTGGATATGGCGGAGTCCCCTATAGGAATCTAAGATCGTCATTACGTTAATTGTGACGTCACTCGTTATTGATTACAGTCACGGTCTGGCTAGTCATTCGCTGGAGCCAGCAATTGCGAGCAATTAGCTCGTTCAAAGCGCAACATGTTGGCGCTGATAGCGGAGATCAGTATCATCCACATATAAGGATAGTGACCACCAGGTGGCGCGGTTTTCCAGGCGGAAGTCACGTGTGAGAATCTGGCTGAGCTGGATGAGTGTAGGAACCTGCCTCTGTGTACGTTCATAGATCCCCGCCCGAGCTTCTCGTGGAAGATAGATGGGTGGAGTAGCTGTCGTCAGGTATGTGCCAGTTACTACCTCACAACGTTAATATTCTATAAACACTTTACCTCCCCCAGGTCTCCCCTGTTTCTGGCACATGTTTTATTCTGGCAAAGTTCGCCTCAGATTGTAAAACGATGTGTGCTGCGGACATTTTCGAACAACCATAGCAATGTTGTCTGGAGAAAGATTTCCCCCTTGGGACTCAATCATACTTGGACGTTTGCCCACCCTCCTACGTAACATTGTTAACCTCAGGTGTCACATCATTTTGTCATCTACTTCCCAAACTATTATTTCATCATTTATTACCCGTGTTGCGCTGTGAAATAGTTTAAGATTGTTACGATTTAATTATTAAGTTTAAGTAGTATTATCGGCTGTTTTACGGTGACCAAGTAGTACGCGGTTTTTAATTGTATTCGAGTAGTCGTTTTAAATATCCCGCGCGTTGTCACGTGATGGTTTAAAGGGACATTTATTGAGAGAATGTTTACGAGCAGCTTCGCGTCGGACATTCAGCCGAGGAATTTATATTGATGTTAACGGGTTTAAACGGGATCGCAATGTGGTAAATATCTTCCACTATGTGTTTAAATTGTTATAGATTCGATATAGATATGTTTTATTATACGAAATGATATGTAGTACATAATGTTCAGGTATTTATCATTATGATACAAAGAGAGTGTTTTTAACATCGCAACTTACGATATTTTTCTATGTTCTTGCAGTTTTACCTAAGAAATTTACAATAAAGGAATAAGTTTACCTCGACTAACTTTATTGCCTTGTAAAGAGATTAGCGTCAAAACCGAAAGCAACGATAAACTTTATTAAGCATCATAAAAATAACGAAGTATCTCAATCTCGCTTCTGTGAAGATAACACAGTAAAACACAAGATGTCAACTACAACCGTGACGTCAGACTCTTCGGCAGAGGATCGACCCTCGTCGGAAACAGAAATTAAACAAGCCAGAGAAAAACGTTCCAAACAGCAAGGAGTAACTCGAGGTTATGTTAATAAAGTGAATCATCTTATGTCGACTGAAGATGTAAACGACATACCTTCATGTGAGGAAATATTGCCACGGCTCGAAGCGGCAATGGAAAAATTCGAGTTTTTACACGCGCTTGCTGTCAAGGCAAGTGAACCGTCAAATGCACCTATCGCCGACATCGAACAAAAGGCAATCGAGTTGAGAAAAGATGTTAAAGCGGCTATATTTGAGGGCAAGAAATGGATTTATTTCATGCAACATCAGAAAGACTCTATGTTAGAAGAAGGTTCTGATTTGGAATCGACTATCATCGCTTCGACGCCACGTTCCAGTCCTCCGGAGTTTTTCGATACTAATCTTACTGCCATCGCAGGCAGTGGTCAGGTAGAGAGAACTCGACAAGCATTACAGTCTAAGGACGAAGAAATTGGTTGTTTACGAGGAGAAATGGAAAAGGTTCGTCTGGATTCAGAAATGTTAAAGAGACAATTACAGGATCAAATGGACGATATGAAAGACGCTATGCGTTTACAGTCTCGAGAGCAACAAACTGAGACTGCTGCTCAAGAAGACAAAATAGCGTACTTGCAACAGGCGTTGGCTGATGTAACTAAGAAGAAACGAGAGGCTGAACACTTGCTTGTGCAGAGCAAACAGCAGCCTTTTTATGACGACAGTCGGGTTCCCAATGCACCCGGTGATACCACCATATCACAGGCCGATTTGTTCGCGTTATCGACAGCTATCGGGCAGGGGAATGCAACCATGTTTCAGAAAGTTCTTGACGAATCAGCTAACCAGCAAAAATCGTTGTACGAACAGGTCAGTGGACCGAAACCGGAGTTGATACGGTTTGATGGTGATCGAACGAAATACTACACTTTCATTAATAGATATAACGAGATGATCGGTGGTACAGCTCGGTCGTATGCATCTAAATTGTCTACGTTGATAGAGTATTGTTCCGAGGATGTTCGTGCTCATTTGGACTGCTGCAATTATAAACCAGCTCAAGAAGGTTATAATGCAGCTAAACAGATTTTACTCGAGCGATACGGTGATCCGTATTTAATATCGCAAGCTTGGATAGAAAAGCTGATGAGTTTTCCGAAGTTGAAGGGAGCTGAAGCGATGACCAGATTCTCGACAGTTTTGAACAGTGCACACGAAACGCTGAAATCGTTGGGATACGTGTCGGAATTATCGTGCACAAGAACAATGCGTGATATTTATGACAAATTGCCGTTTTATGTTCAAAACAGATGGTTAACTGTAAATCGTGATAAAGCCAAAAAGGGTTGTAAAGCCACGTTACAGGAAATGCAGGAACTGATTTCGAACGCAGCGGCAGAACTCAACGACCCAATCTACGGTTCGGAATACAACCAATCAGAAGAAAAAACCAAGAAAAGGGACAACGAAAAGGAGAAGATGAAGTTACCTCCGAAGAAGAAATCGTATAAATCCGAGAATAAAGAAGAAAAACCTTCGACAAAACGGGAAAAACGAGATTTCGATGTGAAAAAAGGCGGTACATCAACTCGACCTAAGCCAGATTACAGCGGCATGGTTTGCGTCATGTGCTCGAAAGAACATCCAACGTACCGATGTTTTTTGTATAAAGAGCTTGGTGCAAATGAACGTCTCGACTTTGTACAAAAACACAAGTTGTGTACTAGGTGCATAGAAAAGGGTCACGTGCACAAAGATTGCCCGAAAAATTGGACGTGTCTGATGAACGATTGCGACGAACCGCATCATTACTCGCTTCATAGAGCCTTGTTGAAGTTGGCCGCGGTGTCCGACGGTCCCAGTAGACGAATGACAGCGCGAGCTCAGATAGAAGATGACGATGATGAAGACGAGGATAATAAGAGAACTATGTTTCTTTTACCAAGAGCCCCAGATACACCGGTAAAACCGATTTATATGGGTGATCGTTTGAATCCGGACTACGCTTTACCAGTGGTACCGGTAACACTCAGAACTGAGGATCGATCGTACACAACATATGCGTTGATTGACTTAGGATCAGCTGTCACGATGCTTAGCGGACGAGCGATGAATATTATGCATGTTAAGCCGGTCGCCAGAACAAATATTGTGTTACAAGGAGTTGTAAGTGAAATGCAATTCGACACGGTATTGGTGGATGTTCATATCAGCGGGACCACGGGCGAGCAGGAAGAAGAAATGAGAAGCGTGCTGATAAATCCTAAATTACAATTCGGTACAGATCTTCCTCAAGAGATGAAACGTTACCGGGAATGGGAACATTTGCGCCATTTAAACCTCGTCCATCACGATCACAACAGAGTCGACGTCCTTATAGGTCAAGATCAAGCATTCTTGCTGGTGCAACAAGATCTTATCGAGGGTCCAAACAAATATTATCCGATAGGAGTAAAAACGCGTTTGGGTTGGACCATGTTTGGACACTTTGGAGAAAAGATGGGTTTTTATCGATCAATGAAAACGTCTGTCTCTAAGCCCAGGGTGCAGTATGCGGATTCTAATGAAAGTTTGGAGAAGTCGCTGCAGGTATTATGGGAAATTGAAGCCATACCGGAATCCGTGGGTTACAGTCCAATTAACAAGAAGATCTTAAAAGTATGGGACAAAGAAACCATACTAAAGGATGGGCATTACCATGTGCCGATACCTTTCAAACGTGAGCCGCCGTGTTTGCCGAACAATTATCTGCCTGTCAAGCGTCGTTTGGATTCGTTACGAGAAAGACTGAAGAAGAATGACGATTTGCGAGAGCAATATGTTCAAGCGATGGCGATAAGTATTGAACGAGGTGTTTTAGAGCGAGCGCCCCCCGTACAAGATCCTGAATATTTGTGGTTCAATACACATCATGCAGTTATCTCTGACACCCGTTCAACTAAATGCCGAGTAGTCGGTAATCTCAGCTGTCGACATAAAAACGTGTCGTTGAACGATGTAGTACATCAAGGACCGAATATGGCCAACCCCCTGGTGAAAGTCATGGTGTCATTTCGTGTCTACAAATATGTCGTAACCGGCGACATAGAGAAGATGTTTCACCAGGTGTATGTACCAGAGAAGCAAAGAGATAGTTTGAGCTTGTTGTGGTACGAAGAAAACGATCTTGATAAAGCCGTGGTGGTATACAGGAACAAGTCACAGATGTTCGGAGGTGTTTGGTCACCCTCAGCTTCCATGTACGCGATGGAGAAAACAGCCACGGATTTCGGATCGGAATATGATCCAATCGTAGCGAAGACCATTAAGGGCAATTTTTATGTCGACGATCTGTTGAAATCGATTTTATCGATATCGATTGGCATAAAATTGATACGGAACCTTAGATCGATTCTGTCAAGGGCAAGTTTTAACCTTATCAAATTGGGTTCTAACTCGATAGAAATTCTGGAACAAATCCCGGAAGAACTACGCAGCAAGAATTACGACGCGATCGAATTCGTCATAGATGCAGACGTCCAAGACAAAACCCTGGGATCGTTATGGAGGCCGGGTCAAGATTGTTTTGGGTTTACAAGCGTGCCTACCAACAAGCCGTGCACTCGAAGAGGATTGTTGTCCACGTATTCGTCTATATACGACCCATTGGGATTCGTAGGACCTTTTGTATTGGTAGCAAAGATGCTAATACAAGAATTATGCCGGCTCAAGTTACCGTGGGATCAACAACTCGACGAAGAATACGTTACTAGTTGGTTGTTGTGGAGAGATCAGATTCCAGAGTTGAAGTCGTTCACGGTGAATCGTTGGCTGGAGGTTACTGAAGAACCCGGAATAGATTATCAGCTCCATTTGTTTTCGGACGCATCGGAACTTGGATATGGAGTGGCCGCGTATCTGTGTTTGCTGGGAGACGATGGGCAAATACAAGCGGCGAATTTGGTTATGTCAAAAAGTAGAGTGGCGCCTTTACAAGCCATGACGATACCGCGTCTGGAACTCACCGCTGCCGTGACCGCCGCTAAGTTGGAGACAAAATTGGTGGAATATTTGGACATACCGTTGCTACCGTCCATATTCTGGGTAGATTCTCAAATTGTTTTATATTACATAAAACAACAATCGAGAGGTTTTAAAACCTTTGTGGCAAATCGTATTGCTCTCATACAGGATTTGACAGAACCTGAACAGTGGCGTTTCGTACCTGGATGTGATAACATCGCGGATGTCGCTTCTCGAGGGTGTACGGTGAATGAATTGCTGAACAATAGTAGCTGGCTCAAAGGACCATCCTTTTTGTATGATACAAGCAAATGGCCAGAACCGATGGTGATTGACGACAAAGAATTTGTACTCGAAAGAAAAACGAGAGTGATAAAGGTGTGCTTTTCAAGAATGAAATCAGATCAAGAAGAAACATTTACTCGTTTCATGAATTGCTTTTCGCAATGGAATAAGCTCATACGTGCTGTGGCAACTTTGAAGCGATTGCTACAAGCAAGGAAGGGTGAAAGAGCGGAGACTGGAAGACTGACTGTGGAGGAATATTTAGTGGCAGAAAGTGTAATAGTTGGACACGTTCAACAAATCAGTATTACCGAGAAGCAGTTAAAGTCTAGGGTTTTCACGAAATTATTTCCTTTCGATAACGATGGCGTGTTGCGAGTTGGAGGACGTTTGTTGATGTCGAATCTTAGATTCGAGGAAAAACATCCCGTCATCTTTCCAAAGAGTCAGCAAGCCACTATGTACATTCGTCATGTGCATGCCAGATTGGGACATCCAGGAGTAGACCGTACTTATATGGAGGTTCGAAAATATTACTGGCTGTTGGGTGGACGACGATACGTCAAAGAGGTACTTAACGAATGTGTTTTGTGCAGATGATTGAAGTCGGCTCCTATGACGCAGCAGATGGCACCGTTGCCAAAGCATAGAGTTGAACCGGGAGTTGCTCCGTTCGAGCATATCGGAGTTGATTACTGTGGACCGATTTCCGTGAAAATTGGACGCTCTTACGTCAAACGATACATTTGTGTCATCACATGTTTCCAGACACGTGCAATGCATCTGGAAATGGCAGGAGATTTGTCAACCAGTTCGTTTATGAACGCTTTGCAGCGATTTATATCGCGACGAGGAAAACCGAAAACCATTACCAGCGATAATGGAACGAACTTTGTTGGGGCCAACCGTGAAATACGACAGGTTTTCAACAAATGGAATGAAAATCAAATTCATGATTACTTGATCCAGCAGCATATCGATTGGAAATTCAATACTCCGGGAGCGAGCCATCACGGTGGAGTGTGGGAGCGTCAAATACGCTCGATTAGAAATCTGATGCTGTCGTTGGTACAAGAGCAGGTGTTATCGGACGAATCTTTGAACACTTATCTTTGTGTGATCGAGGAAATCGTCAATTCTCGTCCTTTAACTAAGGTGAACGAGGATTCCCAGGATTTGATGCCGTTGACGCCGAACCATCTTCTTATGCTGAGGCAAACCACTGGACTATTGGGCGATTACGAATTGGCAGACACATTGCAGAAACGTTGGAAGCAACTACAATATTTAGCGGACCTGTTCTGGAAGAAGTGGTCAAGAACGTACATGAGAGATTTGCAAATGAGAGCCAAATGGGTCGATAAAACTGAATCCATAAAGGTTGGCGATTTAGTGTTGATGGTGGACAGGCAGTTGCCGAGAATCAACTGGCCCTTGGCGATCGTACTGGAAGTGTTCCCGGGAAGAGACGGCTTGATTCGATCGGTCAAAGTGAAGTCAAAGGAAGGAACTTACGAAAGGCCTATTTCAAAGCTGGTTTCTTTGGAATGCACCTAATACATTGTGCATTGGAGGCCGGTGTGTTGCGCTGTGAAATAGTTTAAGATTGTTACGATTTAATTATTAAGTTTAAGTAGTATTATCGGCTGTTTTACGGTGACCAAGTAGTACGCGGTTTTTAATTGTATTCGAGTAGTCGTTTTAAATATCCCGCGCGTTGTCACGTGATGGTTTAAAGGGACATTTATTGAGAGAATGTTTACGAGCAGCTTCGCGTCGGACATTCAGCCGAGGAATTTATATTGATGTTAACGGGTTTAAACGGGATCGCAATGTGGTAAATATCTTCCACTATGTGTTTAAATTGTTATAGATTCGATATAGATATGTTTTATTATACGAAATGATATGTAGTACATAATGTTCAGGTATTTATCATTATGATACAAAGAGAGTGTTTTTAACATCGCAACTTACGATATTTTTCTATGTTCTTGCAGTTTTACCTAAGAAATTTACAATAAAGGAATAAGTTTACCTCGACTAACTTTATTGCCTTGTAAAGAGATTAGCGTCAAAACCGAAAGCAACGATAAACTTTATTAAGCATCATAAAAATAACGAAGTATCTCAATCTCGCTTCTGTGAAGATAACAACCCGTCTGACATAATTCACAATGCTGAGGAGACCTACTTTCAGGATAGTCTCCAGGGCAGTTCGTCTCTCAGCAAGAGTTTCTCATTTTAGCAAAGCAC
>JAXGGS010336284.1:0-13422 GCA_035585475.1 Armandia brevis
GCGTATAAACGCCTTCAGTGGTTATATGCCAATGAAGTATTTAAATACATGTATAAGGACACAGAGACTGCCTGGCCGGTTATTGGTTGAAGTGTTTTGAACCGCTAGAATCTGATGTATTATAATGTACTTTACCTGTTCCCGGCTTGCTGTGAATTTAATAAACCTTTCTTGCGATCGATGTATTTATTTAGGTCTATTGTATTCAAGAAAAGTTCATAAACCCTATAGTTATCACAATGTATTTGTATCTACTATAAATCTTTGAAGAAATATCTAGATGTATTAAATTAATTTTTACATATATGAACCAAAATGTGAGCTAGGTGAAAAAGTATTGCTCAAATATAAGTGATATTCAACAAACATTAAAGAAATTACGTAAATAATTGAATTAGACCTAAGTAAAGCTCCTGAACTTGCCTATACATCAAATGTCCGTCGGAAAAGAATCCAAAGAAACATTGAAATATATGTTTATGACTCCCAACATTTATAAGCAGTGCCTCTCTGTAATACGTTTTAATGCATTGATGTCACATTTATCTGTAGTAGTAGTTGGATGTGAAACAAGATTCGCTCATTCTTTAATTGTGTGTGAGAAAAGTGAATCAGATCAGAAATATGAACCTATGAAATTTCCATTGATTAAAGCAAAGATCAGTAGAGAACTTGACTATAGGCGACATACTTGTATTATAAACAGTGGAGTACTCCTTAAATATCACTGTTTGTTATTCAGAAGGGTCAGTCTCATGGCTTACAGAACTCATCCAACAAATTACCAACAAGAATCAAACATTCTTGATTCCCAAAGTTTGGAACAATTACAGAATTTGGTATCCTCTTTCTTAGAGCCTCGGAACAGCAGGATGTATCTGAGTTACCTTCTACTATATGAATCTAATCCAGTTCTAGTATTCCCATCTGACGATCTGTTGGTCAAATATTCTCTGATCAAATGGCAGTTGAAACCCTTTCACAAAATACATGACATGAGGCTGAACTTCACAGCTGCTTTGATCCAAGAGTATAAGATTGAGGAGAAGCTTGGTTTTGGATGCTCCCAGAACCAGTATGAATGTAGTGACCTGACATGTATTGCTGTCGGTGCTGTTTGTGATGGTATCATTGACTGTCATTCAGGAGAGGATGAAGCAGAGTGTGACAGTATCATATATAAGGAAACATTTAAGTGTGACAGCAGTGAGGTGGTTAGCCTGTCCAAGAAATGTGATCTGATTATTGACTGTGATGATGCAAGTGATGAAGACACACACATGTGCAACCAAATGGATTGCTTGACACAGCATACATGTACATCAGGACAGTGTGTCCCACAGGGCAGCGCATGTGATGGATTTTACAAGTGCATGGACAAGTCTGATGAACTTGGTTGCAGTGACTTGGTGTTTGCAGTAGATTTACCTCTTGATATTTGGGCTGACCATCAATCATTGAATCATACATTCGGCAGTGCCAAAAGACATAACGAAAGTACAATTGATTGTGAGCGTCAAGTTCACATTAAACTACATGATTATTGTGTGTATAACTTAAACATCAATGGAAGACTGATTCAGATGGAGAGCATCTACACAACTGTTTGAATTATACCTGCGTTGGTTTATATAAATGTAAATATTCCTATTGTTTAACTGTGAATTGTCTGTGTGATGGTAGTAAGGACTGTCCTGATGGAGATGATGAAACTGGTTGTCCTGGTGATCTATTGTCCTGTCAAGGTATGTTACGGTGAAAGAATCACACGTGTTTATCACGGTCACAAGTTTGTGATGGGATTGTTGACTGTCCTTTGGCTGATGATGAGAGAATGTGTCATTAAAATGTCCTCATCAATGCTTATGTAATGGTCATATTTGGAATTGCCTTGTAGGAGATTAAATCTTTTTGTTTCAATGATTCCAGACACCCTTTAGATATCCAAGATGACTAACAGTATTAAGATCAAGTCAAATACTCTTATGTTTGTTTCAAAGCTTAAAGCGCTAGATATAAGTGGCAATAATCTTCACTTAATGCCTTCCCAAATAGCCAATTTGAATAGTTTGCAAATATTATATGTTTCCAGCAACAATATTTCTATTCTAAACAGTTACATATTTCAGGAACTCAACATCGTGAAAGAGATCAATTTTAAAGGAAATACAATAAATGAAGTTTTAGATTATGCTTTTATTGGCCTGAATGAAATGACCTATCTAAATCTTAGTGCTTAACATATATGGCGTATAGAAAGTAGTGGTTTTAAAGGTTTATTTAATCTTATATCATTGGACCTGTCTTTTAACAATTTTAATTGGATCAGGGGTAATTGGTTTATTGATTTAGAAAGGTTTATAAGCATATCTTTGATTGGTAATGAAATAACTATATTAGATTTTGGCATGTTTAATATGCCACCATCCTTGGCAAAGGTTGTGGCTGTCCAAACTTATCTGTGTTGTAAATCTGAGAACATTGTGATGTGCAATTGTAAAGTATTTCTATTTTCAACATGCGGCAAAATATTTGATGATAAGCATCTTCAAAAGTTGTTAATCGCCATATCATTTACATGCATAGTTTTCAACAGTATAAGTTTGGTCACTGTTCTCCCAGTGGCTTCGAGTGCTCTTAATATTTATAATAGGGTTGTGTTTTCGTGTTTATTGCTTTGACTGATATTCATTTTTGAAATGGTTATGCACTTCTATCAAACCAATGGCGAAGAGGTACAGTTTGTAAAGTGGTTGCAATTTCGTCATTTAGTTTATCGAGTTCATCTATGTGTGTGTTCTGCCTGATTGCATTTAACAGATACCATGCCATCAAATGTCCGTTATATTACAGAGCGGATTACACCTGGTATAGATTGTTCAACCTGAGAATTATATTTGCCTCAGTTTTTACCTCAGCACTACTAGGATTTCTAGCATTGATCTTAATGCAATCTAACCTGATACCATCAGATCTATGTTTATTAGGACATGGGCTAAATGAATATGACAGATCTGGCCAGGTTTTCATTGGAGTAGTGTATCTAATTGTTTCTGTAACAGGAACAGCACTGATAACATATTCTTAGGGTATGTTATAATATATTCTGCATAGTGTGCACTCCTCAATTTATAAAATGTCATCGATGAGAAAAACTGAGTGCATGTACGTGTGTTGTCTTAGTGTATTGCCTGGTGAACCTTGGTTTAAGGCCAGTTGCCTATCATATTGATTTTACAAACAAGAGAGATAAGTTAGCCTCTAAAGCTTTACATTTGGTAATCCACAGTTTGATTCCAGCATTAAATCCACTGTTTTATTCACTTACATCTGCTCGATTGGTCAAGATCTTTTCTTTATTTGAGATCATCTAAAACATAATAAATTCATCCAGTAATTGTTGAAGCCTTGGAACCGGCAAACATAAAAACACAAAAACAGTTTTGGTGCTTATAGTTGTTTCTGTGGTAATATTTTTATTTTCTTGCCAGGGACAAGGCGGCAGTATTTTCTCTGAAATGAAGGAGTAGATGCGGCAGTCCCTTTTTTTAGGTAGGGTGCAGGGTTATTTTTAACTCCGGAAAAGATCCAAATAAAAAGGGGGGAGATGCGGGGTGTCTTGGGAGAGTGGGCCTGAGAAACAAGTTAATAGTTTTATGCTGCCTATCACTGTCAAGTTGAAACATCACACGGTTCAATTGTGTGTTGATACAAGACTGTAATTTACTGACTTTAATGCATGATGATCTACATTGTTCTTGTAAATGACCTTTTTAATATCTCTTGACTGATTATATGTCACAGCTAAATCTCCAGCCCAGACAAATATTCAAGTAAATGTTTTTGTCTTTTCAGTAGTATTTTCCCTCATTGAGGTTAAACTGACAGTAGTGATCACTAAATATGAATTATTTATACTTCATTATTTCATATCGGGAAAGATCAAATACATGTTCTGAAACATTTAAAACACTGAGAAAATATTTGGGGGAACAGATATTTGCAGGAGGAATTCTTTATTTGGCTTACTTTGCAATCAGTCAAAATCGAATTTTGATTATACCAATTGTATCATATCATTAGATACATTCCTTGAAATTATGATTATGCTATTGTATTTAAGAACCGTATATCATATCTTTGGACAATCATCTGCTCATAGAAACTCGATGTTGCCGAAGTCAAACTTGATAAGTGGCATCCTCTCTTGGTACAGGTGAGTCTTTGATCATGATCTGTTGTATACAAAACTCCCCAACAACAGCAGAAAGCCTAATTTGTATGATTAATCTGCTTTGTTTGTAAGGCACTGCTTTGTTTACGCATGTATCTGCTTGAATTAATGGGCTTCATAGCTAGTGATGGATTATTATATAAATAAACTACATAGGTAATCACGTTATGCCAGAAAAATTATTTTCTTCTGAATGAAAGGTGTGGATAACTAACAATCTTGAAATTAATTGGAAAACAAGAAACATGCGTAAGGCTTGTACGTAAATCAAATTATAGTGAGCATAATCTTGGCTACTTGATATTTTTTAAATTGCCTATTTTCATTGATGTTTTCCAAACTTTCTGAGTTGATGAACATTTACTTGAGGTTGGTTGAGTTGAATTTAGAGCAATGTATGATTGGGTAAAGTATCTTTTTTATGTACCATGTAATGGTAGTATATCATGGCAAAATATAAAGATATGATACTGCTTTGGAAATCTATAATTTAATCAAAGGCTTTTTGATATTATAAATTCAACGTGTTAATCAGCATACACATTGTAATATTTGGTTCGGTTAACAGCAAATCGAGGAAAATAATAATTGAATATTATACTAAAACTAAAGAATAATTGTATTAATAAATTGATGATATGATCACTGATTGTGAACATGCTTTCTTTTTAATTTTGTCTGATGTTTGTTATTCAGTAGATATTTATGTGCTATACCAGGTTGATAAATGTGAGAATTGGGATCACGCATAACAATTTAATTTTTGTGAGGTCTTCACAATTTAACTATCATTGCATGGAGAGGTTAGGGGATAGAACAAACATACCATTATATAAATAAATCAAAATACTCATATATAAGTATATATGGTTATAAATCTGTGTTCAGATCATTCTCATATAATACATTTTTGGTAAGAACCAACATTCCTCTAAATGAGGTAATTTTATTAGTAGCATTCCATCATACAATACATTCTATTTTCTGTACTACTTCCCCCTCTAAAATATACAACTGCTCCAGAGTCAAGGCCCAAAGTCTAGTCGAATTGACCATGAGCTACACATACATACTCATCTTTTGATTTGATATTGTATTTTACATTCAAATATGATTATTTGATTCGTTCAGTCTTGACGAAGTTTGTTTAAATCCAAACCCCC
This sequence comes from Armandia brevis, assembly GCA_035585475.1. Taxonomy (NCBI): domain Eukaryota; kingdom Metazoa; phylum Annelida; class Polychaeta; family Opheliidae; genus Armandia; species Armandia brevis. The sequence continues at coordinate 5,398 of JAXGGS010336284.1, forward strand.
TATTCTCATCAAATCCCTTTACATATGAGAATTGCAATGAAACAGAGCATCAACATTTGCCAATTTGAAATCCCTTTTTGGAAAGCCATTGATTTGTCTGAAAAAGTGAAGTGTTGCGCTCATTTATCTAAGTAAAACAAGTCGTAACTAGGTATGTATACAGATAACTTACTTGTAGGTGCATATGTGGATAAAGAGGATGATTGAGATTTTCTTGTCACAGCCGTTTGTCTTTTGAAAATTTCGTCATAGCCATCTTCAGGGGTGGTAGTGTTGACTGAAATTATATTTGAGACATATGTTGTGGCTGAAATAAGGAAGTCTGAAATAGAATCAATTGTATAGTAATACACTGTTATTGTTAGGAGCATGTTGAAACCAACCCTGAATGACTGTTTCAAGAGATCTATTTACATCATTGGTGGAATAAAACCTAATCCGATAGATTGAACTGGTGATCTTTCCAAAGACGTTTGTGACTAACCTTGGATACATTTTTCCTGACACCTATTCACATCTTTGGTTGTCATGTTTCTCCAAAGTTTTTTTCCACAACTACATTTGCACTTGAATTTATTATTGATAACAGAACCTGAGCATGTATGTTCAAACTCCTTTATCCAAGTGGCTTCTTTGCTACATGTAAGGGGATTGTGGTCAAGCCTTAAACGCGCCTTGCAGCTACCTTTTCTGAACTGTTTTAGGCTAATTTGATCAGACAAGTTTTGCAAAACTTGTAGATTATTGTTGTCCAAATATAAATTAGTAATTGATTTGTTTGAGCAGTTAACAATATAGGGAAGGGTTCTCAGACTGTTGGATCTCATATCTATGTAGGAAAGCTCCTTTAGTTTAGTGTGACATTTCTGGATTTTTGACTTATTACATATTCCAAGTTTATTGCCTCGTAAGGACAATTTTTGAAGTGAAGCTGATATTGGCAGGAGAACATTCACATCAGGAACACATTGAATTAAATTATAATCCAGATTAAGGTGTGCAAGGTAAGATATACCTCTGAATGCATTCAGTGCAATCTTAATTATTTTGTTATGGCTTAAATGTAGTACACTTATGCTTGGACATTTGATAAATGAGTTGCTGCCAATAAGAGATATTTTGTTTCTTCTGAGATAAACTGCCCATTTAATAACCCAGCTGTTGTCGCACTGAATTGGTGGAATCCTTTCAAGGTTCTGGTTTTCTTGCTTGCATATAACAGACTTTACTAGAGCAATTTTGCATATCAGACACATTGAGTTACTGACTAGCAAAAGAGCTAACAACAAATGTACCTTCATTTTACCTTGCCGGTCAGATATGAACCTTCTAACCCAGAGTGATGAGCACATGTGATTTGATTTAGTGAAACCTCATGAAAACATATTTAACAATATGAACATATCAGTATTTTAATTTCCGAATACCAATTGACATTTGAAAAGTAACTATGTAAAGGTGGGGTTGCATGACAATCTTAACAATATTGTTTGAGATATGGTCAATTTTTTCATATACTGGTGATTTTAATTCTAGAGTTGCATGTCAAATACATTGTATCAAATAACAAATTCTTGAGTGCAAGCCTATTATGAACATTGAAAGTAATCAATTATCAGATATTTTGCTTTAATTTCAGTTATGTTGCACCACATGTGACCTTGGATTGTAACAGAACAGTTATTGGAGATAAAACAAGATTTAAATCATACTACAAATTGTGATCTAAATTAGCATTCTATGGCCTTCATTGCAAATCTCGATGTATATAAGGGGATAACAAATACTTTCTTTTAAAGAACCACACCTGTCATTTTTCTCAACTGTGCTCAAAATGAAATTTAACAATAAGTCGATGCATGTTATTAATATTGATCATTTGTACTTTAATTTTTGATGAGTATCCTAGTTTTGAATAGATACAAGGTTGGTAATAAAATTCTAAGTGCAAATTTATATAATGAAGACATTCAGTAAATCCTCAGTTATCCAACTCAAAAGGGATGTTATTCAGTAACGAGATGCCAAAGATAAATTTGGGAAATCTATTGCACCTGACAGACTAGGTGGACCAATAATTTGTGTGTAATCTATTAAGTCATTGATTCAGAACACTTGAACAGAATGATACAAAAAGTATACATAGATCATGTATCAATAAGTATATTTCAAATTACATGTATTATTGATGTGAACACATACAGACACTTGACAACAGACGAAGAAAGTAAGATAAAACATGTATTCATCCATTAAAATTCTTTACTAAACAACAACATTATGGCCCGAGTTCGAGAGCCATCGGTAGATCCGCGGATTCTGAGTCGGCAAAATTTGTTAATTTGTGATGCTATATCATTTGGTCACGGTTTAGATTTTGACCAAAAAAGTAACATTTGACGTGAATTCGGATCCATGTCGCTTATTTTGAAGTTCCATATAAGGTCAATCAGGTCAAACATGTGTGTGTGTCTAGGGGGCTCTCTGGTAATTGGTGTGTCAGAAAATAACTTATGTGTTAGTTATTCTGTTATGGCTCAAATATAGAAAACTAATGCTTGGACATTTAATAGATGAGTTGTTGCCAATAAGAGATATTTTGTTTCATCTGAGATAAACTATCCATTTAATTTCCAAGCTGTTGTTGCACTGAATTGGTGGAATCCTTTCAAAGTTCTGGTTTTCTTGCTTGCATATAATAGACTTTACTTGAGCAATTTTGTATATCAGACACATGAGATATGGCCAGTTGAATGTTTTTCATATACTGGTGATTTTAATTCTAGAGTTGCATGTCTTATATATTATATCAAAAAAAACATTTTTGAATTGAATCCATGCATGATCATTGAAAGTAATTGAATATGTCGCTTTAATTTCACTTATGTTGCACCATATGTGAACATGTCTTAAACCTGGGAAAGTAAAATTATGATAAAAAGTTAAGATATTTGATTGGTGAAAGATGTGTTTATTATAGAACTGGCAAAAGCTGATTCAATACATCTATACCGCTGATGAGGATACATCTACAAGATCACTTGTTAAGAAACATATCTGAAGAAATACATATAAATTCATATAATTTTTTTCAATTAAAAGTTTAGTCTAGTAAAATCTAGTAAAATCCCTCACTGATTCTTGTGCCCAGAGCACAAATTCTCCTAGCGGAGTATATTTTTAGACCCAGGGCTCTACCCAGCTACCCTGTGATAGCACTATATGTCTTATATGATGTTCGAACTCAAGGAGGTCGCATCCTAAAGGAGGACAGATAATGTATATGTATAAAGATCAATTCAGTTTATAACCGATAAATGCTATTGAGCACAATAAAAATATCACTTTCGAATGGATAACTGTCTTTGGAAACATGAATATTTTAATAATGTACCTAGGGATCATGAAAATAAATCTTGTCACTGATCAAACTAATCAACCAAAATATTTGTGTTTAATTCTTTCAACTATCAGGAGCAAATCATTTTGTTCAAGGACTTTTAACATTTTATCATTTATTGATTATTGTTGTTACATAGGATAACAACATGAGTAAGTATCATGGGAAAAACATATTAAGAATGTTAATTTTGATAATCAGTTAAAAAAAGAATCAGTAAGATTGTGTAGGGTTGCTCGATTCCAACTTTGACGAATGGATTTAATGCAGTTCTTTGACACCAGTGTCAATAGTTCTTATGCACATGTTGGCAATCTTTTTATACAAGTAAGGACGATCACATCCTTTTTGTTCGTCCTATTTTTGGCTATCATGATGCATTAAACAATTGTGTATGCTCTAGGGTCAAAGGTAATCAAATATGCCCTCTTGAAAGTAATAAAATGTATCAGGGCATTATGTTTACTACATTCAATATCATTACTTTAATTGCATCACTTTTTGGTAGTTCCATGCAATTATAAAATTGACATGCAACATTCGCTCGAAATTTAACTAACTGTGGTAAGTAAGATTATAAAATCTGTTTGGCCTATACAAAACATACCAATAAACTTGTATTCATCAAATGAAATAGAGTTTGTTTGAATTGCGTGATTCACATATCCATACCATAATTTGGTGATTTCAGTTGACATTCTCATCTTTTGTATCAGTTAAGTAAAGACAATTCCCATTATTTGGGAAGTCAAGATCTGAAATAGTTTAACTTCATTATGCACAGCTAGCGTCTTGTCTGCAAACATAAATATGATTTTCAAGGACTAAAACGTGAACAATATTATACACATAATTCTGTAATTGCCTTATGCTCAGCTTGGGTATCACTTCTTGTTTTGAAGATTATAAATTGAACATCAAAATCTGAGGATCCCTTTGAATAGCTCCTGTTGCCATTAGTATGCTGTGCTGTCATACATGAGGACATGTAAGATGTATCAGTCATAATGGGAACTTTAGTTATATTATCTGAAAATTAAGTTGGAATTTGATATGAATTGTTTGCATTCAGGAAACTATTCATCCATCACTCATTGCCATATTCCTGGTCAATTATAACTTGTGGATAATTTGCAATTAGACTGACTGTGTGCAGGAAAACTTTTAAATTCAGAACACACTAAGTTGCCAACTAGCGTGACTGATCTTGGTGTCTAGATGAGTTGTCAAGTAATACTGATATAAGTGTTTGCTGTTGTAAGCCCATCTTACAACATCTTTATTAATTAGTTAGATCGTATATATTTGGTAACAGTATGGCATGAATTAGGAATAAATCAAATTCAACATCTCAAACTTGGTTTTATTCACTGAACTACAAATGCAAAGTCATCTCTAGGTGTGCAGAGACCGGAGTACTCTAGCACAAGGTAAGTGACTTGAGTGGTTGCATGTCTAGCTCAGACTGACTCGCGCTCCCAGTCCTATTCTTACCTTGTTCCCCTGCACAGCATTCCTGTGCAGGTTTATCCTATTATTACCTAGTAGATATTAATTACCGAGTGATAACTCTGTTGGCGTCTCCAGCTGCTCCCTCAGTTGGCATCCCAGCTGAGGATCGCAACTAGGTCATGGCCTTGAGTCATTACTCATCGTTTGATGCTTTACTTACCTCAGATGATCTACCTGGTATGTGACGAGAGTACAACTCCTGTCACTTGTGGGTGATCAATCCACATAGGAAACCAGGGTCATCCGAAATGACAGAAAAGATGCAAAACCAGCATCTTACACTCCTCCCATACTTTAAGTCAAATTGCTTCATAATTTGCTTAACTTTCTTCTGATTTCCGCACGATTCAGGTTTTATATTTACACTTTACTAGGTACCTTATCCATTACCTATATTCATTTATAGACTAGAAATAATTATTTACTGCATTCTACGCGTATTACTTTCATAATGTTCAAGTTATTTCAGTTAATTGGATAGAGTTCATTATCGGAAATAGTTCTTGAATGTTTGCGCCAAACTCAGCAGCACACCAGCTACTCGGTTGTCTCGGCACGTTCCCGCAGGGGGTCACTTTTGTTTACTAGTGGTGCAACATGGGCAGCAGCTGAAGGTGTAGCTGCCACCGGTGTTTCTGGCAACAAGGTGACCGTTTCCATTGACATATTTACTATTGCTCCCTCAGTCCTTGGAGCAGGTGAATGGGGCGGCATGGCCAAGATTTGTCGAAGTGGCCTAGTGTCCCTGATTGTGGTGGTTCCTGACGGCAGCAGATACTGTCGCCTCAGGAGTGTAACAGGATCAAGTGGCTGCCCATCAGTTCCTATGTAAGGGAAGCTTCCATATGTGGCTGGGTGAGCGGGCACATATCCAGCCGGCGGGGCAGTACCTTTGATGGACAGTAGCACTCGGGGGTACAGATCCCCGTGGTGGCGGCCGATGTTGAGGTCATCTAGATCAAAGACTGACTTCTTTTTTTCGACAGCATTTGCACCATTTCTTCTGTGGTCTGGTGCACAGCAAGGCTGTCCAGTACCCATCCCGATCCTCCCTGCAGCTGGCAGTTGGATGTGACAAAGGCCATGAAGCTTCTGGAGTCTGTGTAGCTGAATCCAACTCTCATTAGCCTCTTTTCCCAGGTCATGTATGTGGTAACCCAATCTTTCCAATGCGTTCATGTTAGTCTGAATGTAGCGGGGGGTCTCGTTTTCAGAATCGACTAGCTGGTTTAGGGTGGTAGTCATGGTATTTATCTGGTGGACAACAGTTCGGGTCTGCTTGTGTCCTGCTTGGACACTTCGCGCCAACTGTTCCATGTCATCGCACGTAGTTAAACCAAATACTCTGCTGAGGAGCCATCCTCCTGCGTGGAACAACCCTCTTTCTTTCGCTTTGGGGCTTGCTCCTTGGCTTCAATCTTGGCTTGTTCCTTGATTCAATTGAGGCAGAGGTAGATGGAGCTTACTGTTTAGTTTGGGGACCGCATTAATCTGCACGGTAATATATACCACATGATTGTTCATATTCTATTGATCAATTGGCTCAGCTAGGGCAGTCTGTGGATCTTGAAGTACCACCAGCACCCTCCAATTGGCGCTGATAACTCCTGCCTGGCCATCCCGGTCATATATAAACCCTTGTCCAATTACTTCATAGTCATAGGGTCCGCCAGTGAAGCGGGTCCTTGCGGATTGGAGAGATTGGCACCTAAGTCTCTTGGCAATGCAACCCAGGAACATCCTAATGAGCCAATCAGGATCATCAGATGTAGGCGGAGGAGGGGGTGGCAAAGGCTGCGCAACATTGTGCTTACCTGCCTAAGGCTGGAACGGAACAAAGTCTTCTTATTCCAAGTCCCAATCCTCCACTGATAATGTTCCCGGTTCACTAGTGTCCACCGTGTAAACAGCCGACATGAGTAAACACGCCGTGAAATTTGAATGTCAAATATAATTTAGCTGATTGTAAAGTGATCAAAAAGTTATACTTCCCAAACCAAAATTTAGGTAAGTGTCCTGTCTCCTCACAACTTCCTCCAATGTTTTAATAAAAAAGTCTCACTTTTAGATCCAAAGGCAGAGTTGCAGCGGGCGAAGGGAGAATGGGAGCAGGGGTGGCAGGCGAAGGAGTCGGCAGGGCAGGCAGAGGGGCGGGTCAACGTGCGGAAGCACTTGATGACATGGGGGTGGTGGGCCGGAAAATGTCAACCGCATATGATGGCTTCCCTGAACCAGATCGGGTTGCCTGACAGGTGAAACTGGTGATCTAGAGAGGATAGCCTGCTCACTAATAAGGGGAGGCCGACCCCCGCGCCGTGGTCAGTGTCCCTTCCGAGCTGGGGTCGGACGAGGTGCTCCATCAACATGATGGTCCCCATTAGGCAAGGTCACCTCAGGTGGGAATCCTGCATCCACATTGGCTTCCTGTATCTGGTCCTCCCTTGAGGGTGGAATGGGGGCATTCTGTCGATGCGTTGCTTCAGAAATAGCATATCTAGTAGGGCGTACCCCTATTTAGTTCTACACGATCTCAGCATCGGCTAGGCGAACCTGTGACCTGTTGATGTGTTTCTCCCTGCCCTTGGAAACATGAGTTAACCCGATGGTTGGGTCGCGGACAGGCATAACTTGATAACCAGGGTCCCACCTGGTGGTATGTGTTCTGGGCATGTTTACCCATAAGTTAACATAGTCCCCCGGTGCAAGGTCGAGAGCGGTCGCCCTGGCATCAATTATACCCCTATTTTTGTCTCGAACCAACTGCTGGTTTCTATAAGCGTCCTGGAAAGCCATTGTTAAAATGTCAGACCTGTCAGCTTGATATAGTGGAGAGTCAATTGATAGATTAGATGTTATCAGTAGCTTTGGGTCCCTGCCAGACTGAAGGAAGAAAGGCGAGAACCCAGTAGCGCGTGTTGGTGTGGCATTAATTATCTTTATGACTTCCAATAGAATTGTAGTCCATTTAGCCAGGTTATTGTTGGAGAGAAGCCAAGTTATGTTAAACTACTCAAGAAGAATTTGATTGAACCTTCATAAACACCTGTTAACCTGTTAGGGTCAGAATCTATATTAAAGGGGCGGGGGGGGGGGGGGGTGGCATTGGTTTATTG
>JAXGGS010336395.1:0-13419 GCA_035585475.1 Armandia brevis
TCTTTAGTCTGAGCTTCTTGCAAGGCATCATCATGCTGTCCTTCTTCAAACAAAATTTGCTGTTGCCAAGGAAGATGAATGGCTAACCTGCAAACAACATGTGACTGTTTGTTCAGGTAGTACTCTGAAAGACGCCAAAAGGCTTCAGGAGGACTGAGATAGCCGGTATCCCGGTACATTGTAACTTCATTATATGTGTCAGGATTTTTTCTTGTGATGGCAATATTTGCACAATCATGGCCTTTGTAAATATATTTGTACAAATACTTTACACTTGTGATTGAAGTGCATGCTTCTACATTTATATGTGCACCATATTTTTTTGTCAGATATGGGTTATATGGCACAATCCATCTGTTATCCACTTCATTCTTCCCAACAGTTAATGTACGGCCGTTGTCTAAGCGTTTGTATAGTGGATAACCATTTTGTGCGAATGAGGTTGTTTCTCTAAATCCTTTAGGATAATCCTTTGAACATGTTCCATCTTTCATGCATGGGGATATAGGGTTTAGAATATCACAGGGACCGTGAATCATGGTTGATTGAACCATGGCGTATAGTTCCTTATCTTCGTCAGGATCTGGGATTTACCCCGAGATGAGCAGATCAATATCATGGTCATCCCTTAATTTACTGTCCTGGTCAAGTATCAGTAAGATATGGGAATGAGGGAGACCCCGTTTTTGGAATTCTATGACCAACACATAAGCAATAACCTTACCTAAAACGTCTTTCTTCAGTATGTCATTGAGAAATTCTATGAGGTATTGCTTGAATACTCTGGCAACTATATCAGGACGATCTTCTGGTCTTTGATTAGGAAGAAGAGCATCTTTGATAGCTTTCCACCTGGGGTTGCAAGTAATTGTAATAAACAAATCGGGTTTTCCATATTTGCATGTGATAGCCATAGCATCTTGATAGTTCTGTTGCATACATCGTGGTGAGCCAGGGTAATTTGAAGGCATGATAACTATTTTGCCAGGTTGTAGTTCACAGTTGGTCTGCAGATGGTCAATCAAACCCTGATACAATTCTACTCGAAGCTTCTTCTTAGTTGATAACTCTTCTAAGCACTCCAAACGGCCTGCTTCTACAACTAAGTACTGTTGAAATAACTTTCCTCCAAAGAAGATTGGACTGAAGTCAACTCCCACTGCTGTACTGTAGGAGTAAAATTGTAAGCATGTTATTGAGTTATTCTTTGTTGTAGCAAACCCTCCTGCATGTGGCATTTTTGGATACCACCCTGCAGTACCATGTGGAAACAGTATGGGGTAACACATTGGATCAATGTTGGGAGAACGATAGTTCATGTGTTTAGGTGCTTCATTTCTAGGATGTATGGCAATGTCCCTAAGTTTAGGTGGAGAACCATCTGATGAGCACCAGACAACTGCAACTTCATCTGCTTTTGTAGGACTATTATATCTTCGCTGATCAGGGCCACGTTGGATGTGCAATTCAACTGTAGGAATGGATGTATTGTTTCTCTCAGCAAGAGCAGCATGTTCCTGTTCTACTTCATGCATGCGCTTGTAAGCAGCAGCATAAGGATTCACTCTATCCAAAACAGTGGTCAGTGTGGTCATAACATCCTCTCTGCATTTAGCATTGTGAGGATTAGAAAGTCGACATTGTATTGCTTCACCTGCGTCTAATATATACAGTTGACTATATGAAGGTAGTTCATCCTGAGACGGATGAAGAGTCCCATATTGATGATATACCTGTCCATGGATACGAAATGTATAAGGACCTAGTCCTTTTGGTATATCTAGCTGAGCCCCAAATGATACCATGGAAACAGAACTGTTGTACTTGCGGATGTTTTCTCTAAAATTTCGAGCTACTGTGGTGTTATCAGTCAGTAAACGGCGTATTTCATCTGGGTACTCAGGTGTAACTGGAAGTGAAACTTTACCGTTGTGGCAACGATTAAGAAGCTCTCCCTGAAATCTTAATGCTCCACAATTCTCACAAATAATATTCATTGGCCCTGGAACAAAGGTTGTGGTATGTGCTGCTGGAGAATGACCTATACACTGACGTGCCAACTGCATAGGAGCCTGCTGGTTGGGTACTTCTGGTCTCTGTCTTTTCCGTCTAGTCAGTTGCTTTTTTGGCTTAGTCATCTTAACAACCTGAAAGAAAAATTCAATAGCTGTAGATTATATTTAATAAAATTAAATTTATGATTAAATTGATTCTAAAATTCAGTATTGTCAAGTTGAATTGATTGACTAATATTGCTTAATGAATTTCAGAAAATCTGGATGATAAATTGATTATAACATTCATTTATCATATCTCAAGTTACATTCATCCAATGTTGATACAAAATAATAATAAAGGAAATAAAATTATCAATTAATGCTGAAAGATACGAACCAAAATGAAAAGAATATATAACTTACCTAATCATATACCTAATTTTTCCAACATAAAGGTTTGAGTGGTTTTTGGTTACCTTATATTTAAGTTTTCCTTAATGAAATTGCAAATAAGGATGGATAATTGATTTAAAATCCCCTGAATTGTTCGTTTAGAAAAAAAGAAATCTAATCACATTCGAAATCCAAGTATTCAAGATTAAAATCTGCACATAGATAAAAAACACATAATAGACTTGGTCATGGATATGTTGGGTAGAGGCAAACCACTGAATAAGCAAATGTTTTAAGCTGCCTGTTATACTGTGTCATATACATATATAAAAATGGTGATAATATTTATATAAAAAGGCTTATATATCATAATACTGTTTTTCTGGAACAGATAGCACCATATTCTGGAATATTTAAAGCAATCACCTGAGTAATACATTTACAGAAGAAATATTTAATGTCTGTATTCGCTTAAATAGTGAATAACATAGAATGTGAATCATCATTCCACATATATAACTTAATCACTTCTTATCGCATCCTTTTTTATATCTTGTGGAGGAAGCTCTTCAGTATCATCTGGCTTATTGGTTTGAGGGAGAGTGGTATCTTTACCATCAACAATATCCATAATTTTGTCAAAGTTAATTTGTGAGTCTTTTAATGCTTCCATGTCTTTCTGGGATTGTTTGAATTCTTTTTGAGATTGTTCCAAATCATGCTGGCATTGCCTGAGCTCAGCTTTTAATTTTTTATGCTCCTTTTCCAAATCAGAATGGGCTTTAATGGTGCCTTGAAGAGCAGCCTCTGCTTTTTCTACAGTAGGAGTGACCACCTTGCTAATTTGTTCAACTGCAAGTTTGATCCTTTTGTTTTTCCCCCCCTCTTGTATCCATGTTCTGATTGCAGCAACCTGTGTTACAACGTTCTTTGGGTTTGTGTAGGGGGTGCAAGCAACAGGTCAATTTTTATTCAGCATCATCATTTTTGTTTCCTGATTATTGTTAAAAAGAGTGTGGAGTGTTATATTGGCCGATCTTTAGGAGCGGCAGATGCCTTTCTTCTTTTTTTTTAATTTGGCTGTTTTTCCAGTATATTTGGCATATTTGGCAGTATATTTGGCCAATTGACCAGTATAAAATGGGATATTATCATTTTAATCCCCTCAACCATTTTCCTTTCTTCTCTTTATTCTTATTTCTTTTTTCTACGAACCAAGAGGATGGTTCTGCAGGTTTTTTTGTTTTTGTTTTTAAGTTAAGTAGGGTGTGGCAGGTTATTTTTTTTCTTTCTGGGAAGGAGGGTGCGACAGGAAACCATTTATTAATTTTATGAAGCCTTAATACAATTTGTGGGGGGGGGGGAGTGGGTGTTGGACTGGAAGGGGAAATGTAGCAGGGTTAGCCCAGAGGCAAGGGTTCATGATTAAATAGGAGGTCAGCTACCATCGAGTGTTATTCAAAATATCACCATGCGGAAGGGGGTGTTAGTTAATTGACTTGGATATCTATGTGTATGTGTGTCTTGGGGGGTGCTTAGCTAGAAGTTTTTGAACTGCAGGGATAGATAAATCAGAATATAATGCATCAAAGAATATTCATCATAGGCTGGATTTGTGAATTTAACACAAATGGTGGGGGGGGGGGGAAGGGTTAGGCCAGCAGGAGAAAGGGAAGTAAATAAACAGGGAAATGGGGCAGTTAGCAAGGAATATGCATAAATTAACCAATTAAATGAGACAGGGAGCTGGTCGTAGGGGTAGGTGAAAACTGGGTTAGTGATTAATCATGGAAACAATGGGATTTACTTGACTAATATTCATATCTAAAACCAGTGGGACTGTTTGTTTAGGGTTTTTATATATGAAGGAAAGTTCATTAACTGTTTCTTTGCTATGACCTCTCTTTATACCAAAATGCGGGTGCAGACAGCAGGTTATGCCTTTTTTTGCTGTTTTGCCAGGGATATTTTTTTTTCTTAAATGAAAGGATGGTTCAGCAAGTATTTTTTACCTACGGTCGGGTGCAGGTCCTGTTATTAACAATATTTCGGTGTTTTTGTACCGAAAAGGGGGTACAGCAGGTCTTTTGAAAAGGAGGATGTGACAGGTTTTATTTTCTCAAGTGCGGGCGCTATAAATCTATTTATTAATCTATGCAACCTTATTTCAATGTTTTTTACCCCCAATGGATGGTGCAATTAAACTGGGTTTGATATTTTGATCACATTCAAAGGGGTGCAGGGGATTCAATTTGATTTAATCAATTCCATGTAGCCTTAGTATGAAGGGAAGGGGGGCTATTAGGTTCAACTGGCAAAAGATGGAAAGTTTTTTTTTCTTACAAATTTCAATTTAACAAATGAAACAAAATTCAAGTAATTTAGGCAATGATTGTTGCCCCTTGCTGTCGTTCTATGCTGCTTTGCTTATCAACAGTTAAATAAGGGTAAAAGTGCTCTAAACATCTGTGAGATATTAATAAGATGTCGAAACTGACACAGCATGATGATGACATCAGCATTTTTTAAGATTTGTGAAAAACATATTTTGTAATCCCATTTATGATGCCTATGAATTTTCCCAAAGAGCATATTGTTATCCAACAAATGCTTCAAGCACTTAACTAAACAAAACCACATTAATAAGCCTGTACTTACCTCAATGCTTCGATCCAAGATAGCTTTTAGCAGGAGTTGTTCACTTTCACTGGCAAATAATCCCACTAAATTGGTATGGTCTAAAATGTAACCCTACGAAAAACTGACCGATGAAGTAAATGTTGTTAATTAAAATCTTAGGTGTGTTGACTATGATTGAACTGTCTTTGGGTGTTTCACATTTACTTATACCCTAATTTATAAAAATAAAATTCATTTAAGTAGAAGATACCAAAATATCATTAAAATATGTTACTTTTGATGATGAAAAGAAAATAGGACAGGAAAACAGTAGATATTGGTATCTCAGCTGGTCCTGGTCTATTGGTTTACCAGCCACTTTTTAATAACACATTCTTTTAAATTACAAAGTGTACTGATATGCTTGTCAGTATAAATAATCTGGGTGGTTGATTAGTACAGATATGATAAAAATAAATCTATCTTAGTCTGCATAAAATTATCAAATAGTTTCTCCGGCTGCCTACATTGGGCCTAAGACGCCCCACATCCCCCCTTTTTTTATTTGGATTTATTAAAATGTAACTACAGCACCCTCTTTCTCAGAATTAAAAAAAAATTCCTGCCGCACCCTCTTTCTCAGCAGCCACACTCCCCAATTTCCAGTAAAAAAAAGCAGAAAAAAATACCCCAGTACCCTACTTTTCGAGAAAAGAAAGGAACCGCCGCACCCCCTGTTTCATTTCAGAAAAAAAACCTGCTACCTGCACCCCCTTCTCAAGCAAAAAAAAAGTTTGAGAAACTAATCATTAGTTTTACGCAGCCTTAAATATAATATCACTAAGACAAAGGTTGAGATCCAAAATTCTGAGATGGGTGAGTGTATTGTAAAGATAGAATATTCATAAATAGATAAGACTTAGAAGAAAAAAGATTTCTCATGCTTTTAATTTAGACCGAGAGGGGGACGATAGCGGCAGGCCAAGATTTTATATAATTTTATTATCTTTTGATAAAATAAGGGCTACAGGTTTTTTTAAATCCCACTTTTGGAAAAGTGTGGGCAGGTATTTTTGGGGGGATGGCAAGTGCCCTTTTTATTTTTATTTTTGAAGTATTGAGCACATGGGAGGGGCCTGAGAATCAACTGATCTTTATTAAGCAGCCTTATTGATTATTTTTACTACCTCAGAGATAAAATGCTATTGATTTACAGCTAAATTTCATGATGATACTTTATCCACCCAATTGTTTCGGTTCATTTTTCTTCATAATATTTTTCAATATGAAATTTCATCCCCTGACAACCAAAGAACAAAATATGTAGAAAATGTCCACTGCGTCAGAAAATTAAGGGTGTCTATATTAGTTTCTACTTCAAAGCAATCTTTTCTATAAATACATTTGGCGTAACCGGAATAACTCCAGGAAACGACAAATTTATATTACGTAAGAGTGCTTGTCCTCGAAAGGAATATGTGCATGTATTGGTCTACTGTTGGCCAGAAATCCAGTTTTTGAAGGTAAATCGGCATTTTTTTACCTTAATTTGTCGCCAGATAGGGCCGAGGACGCACACTTTTGACATTCCCACCTTTAGGTCGACTCAGAAGCCGCCGATTCCCCCTAGAACTCCCGAAATCGGGTCCACAAATTTTCGCTTAGCGAAATTATATATAAGATACCTATATGGAGCCGTATGTGTATCCCTTCTATCTTTCTTCTAGCATCCCGATCTAAGAGAGGTCTTCGTTGCCCACTGTGTCCATGTCCGTGCACATATGGAGGGTGCGATGTTGGATGCAGGACATGTAAGTATGCAAGTAACGAACCTTGGTTATTATATTTGCAAAATAATCGCATCTGAATATTTTGATTTAGTAAAACGTTCTCATCTAGTGCCCCGCTCTTCAATACTGGTTGTACCAACATGCTCATCGGGATTAATGAGATGCTGGGCACAGATGCGCGGAGACATAACATGCAGATGTATTCCATATCCTGTTCCCGTGACAACTATGCCAACCCGTAGGATATGGGCCCCTTGGAGTAATGGCCCGGGAAACCCTGAGGAATTCGAACCATAAAAAAACGAAACGGATTCAATTTGTTGACTTTTATCTGATCAAGGGACGCGTGTTTTTATGAACGCATTATGATACATGAAATAAGCAAATTTAACCTTATTGTAAGCTGTTAACCTCTTTTTACGAAACGAGGTCATGACCTTTCCCACGTCACTCACCTAGATTCTTCAATAACAAATACATCATCTTAACGAGTCATCTGCACGCTCGAAAGACCCTCTTCAATTAATCAAATTATACCACATTGTATCACGTTTCACTATAATCCTGTCAGTCCTTTCGTGTCGCCAAGGCCCCGCTCAAAACGTTTTACTTTTTTCATATAATTGCAGCGTTTGACGGTAAACAATCGGAGAAAAAATCGTGCCCTATACAATGACACACTTACGTTGAACATCTTGTATTTATAATCACTGCATATAAGAACAAATCAAACAACAAAGTGTTTCTGGGTTGTTAAATGTGTCTAGAATTATCCTTTTATAGTCAAGACAATGCAATGCGAATGACACTGTCGGATTCTATAATTGGATTGATTGAAATATATATTTTCTCTTTGTTTGGAAACCTTTGTACGCGCTGATTAGAGCGAACTCCACCCTGCCACGCACGATAACTTCCAGTTTCTTGTGTTCATTTACTCTGTCCAAATATAATGTTACAAATATTGATTAATCAAACGTGTACCAATTCTACATTGTATTATAACAGCTATAAACTGTATATATCTATGCGTTAGCAGGTATCTCTTGTTTCTTTCAATCACTATTATTTCAATGGATTAAATAAGTTGTACGTGCATTCTAATGTCAATACAATATATGAAAGTTACTGGTCAATCTTATTGTGTCTTTCGAACGTGAGCTGGGTAATACTTGTCCATACGTCATCATGTAGGGACAGATTGGTGTCACCCTATATCCAATAATCAAGGTGGATGATCCGCTTGTACACTACAGTACAGTCACATGTGCGCGCTGTAGGGACAAACACCTGGGGGATCGATATAAGCTAAAATGTTAAATTTGCAAACCGTATCCGTTCCTTATGTGATGGGCCTATCTCCTCTCTATGCAAAATTTTAACAATTAATCTAATAGCATCTCGACCCAATTCGATATTAGCCAATGCTTCTCTATGTGGACTGTGTTATTAACGCAGAAAAAAAGCGTGGTCAACGCTGTATAATATGTAATGTTTCTCTTCAGGCAACTCCTACTTTTTTAATCGTTATCTTGCTATAGATGGTTATTGAGCTTGTCCGTGATGCCTTCAGAAATTTCACTGAAAACAATGGCCCGATAAGTTACTTGCGAAGTAAAAAAAAATCATAAAACCAACATATTAATCAGAAGCTATCCATTGTGTGACGAATAATTTGTTGTTCCATGGTTGAAAAAGACGTTCTTGCTAAAAACGCAGTGTTTTGGTGTGGATCAAAACTCAATAAAGACTGTCTCTATCGCTGTTGATTTTTTGTTCTGATCAGATGATATACGTTCTGATTTCAGAAATAACTTAGAGTTTTTTTAAAACAACATTTGGACACAAACGAAGATTACGTTGGAACGTCTTGTAAACAACCCAATGTATTAAACAGATGGCTGAATGATTATTTGCGCCGCCACCTACACTGCAAGTTCGGGCTACAATAATGAAGACACCTGGACATTCCCACGATAACAGTACACGAGCATCATGTTAGCGATGCGCATGCTTTAATAAAAAAGAAGCCATCATCTTTAGTCCAGAGATTGCTAGCCAAAGACTACGACCTACGAAAACGACAAAAGTTCGACAAAAGCAGCCGATCATCCGATTTTGGTGGGAAACAATATACTATGACAATATCAAATTGATTGATTGTTACACCCCCCCCCCCCCCATATCGTTTTTTTTACGATACAAATGAGGATTAAATGTGCATTTGTTCAAATAGAAAACACTAAAAGACATGTGCATCCTAGCAAGGAATACTTTATTGAAACACTTAATGATTCGAAGTGCAAAGGACATTATTTGCTGCAGCAACCTACCAAAGCGAATTACACATTTAAGGAGTGCATCAGATTAGCAAGTACAAGTAGTAGAAAGAGCACCATATCAGTAGTACATGTACAGGCAGTAAAAGATCCAGGTTGTAATACATCTAGCATATTGTGTTCGCTAGTTCGAGCGGAGTATCTATCATTCTTGATGAAGCCTTTAAATTTCGTGTATTAAAATTGTAGTTCATGTAGTTCTTGTCCCTTTAATTTTATTCTGCTCCCCTTTGTTTTCGTGAAACTGGGGCTTGGATCATGACTTTGTCACGGAGGCAGCCAGGCCGGCTGAGCTTTCCCGTGTCGCTGTCTGTGTCGGGTGGTACATCTGAACCAGTTGTAGAGTGTAGCTTGTAGACCCGTGTGGTGACGTGCCGAGCGCCATCTCGTGGAGAGATCGAGATGACGGACATGTTCAGGATAACACAGATTTCCCAGCAGGACGGATGGAGTTGTCAGACGACCACACAGAGTTTGTCCTGAAGCTTCCGACTTACTCGCGAAGGAGAAACAGCTTCTTGTGGACTGTTTCCACTCTCTGGCTCAGGTCTCATCTACCAAAGCTTGTGTGCGCTTATTTATATCGTTATGTTAAACTCCGGCTCAAAATTCAAGTTCTCTGTCCACAAACAGTACTAAACATGTACTTGTTAAAGTTCTAATTTGCTAACCAAATCCAGTGATGCTCCATTGAATGTTCCTACTCCTTTATGATATAATAGATATAAACCTGCAAGACGAAACAATTCATTTAGATGAATCTAAGAGACACAAATATTTATCTAACCTCATGAACTGTTGTATATGAATAAAATCAGTGAGTTGTTATATTAATTAGATTACTCATTACTTAGAATTATACTACTGATCAAGCATGGTGCTGCTTTGTCAAGATAAATTAATTCAATCGAATGAAATTGAATTCCAATGCTCACCTGTAAATGATGCTGACCTTTTTAATAACAGTTTTTACGAGAATTCCTGTTCACCTTCTGTAATTCCTGTAAAAGAGTTAGACAGTTGTCATCCAGGGTGTCACATGTAACTCTAATGAATACGTCATCGTCATAATGCAATAAAGTAGGCACTCGCTATAATACGGGATTTTCAGAGTACGCAATAGTGTCGTCCATTTAATATTTTATATTCGAGGGTAAAACATAAAGTTCACATTGGTCGAATGTGTCTCCCAGTAACTGACCTTCAGCCAATATTATAGAATACCAAGAGCTAAAACTTACCTTGTTATGTTTCTCTAATATCGCCATGCCTTTTCTCGCCCTTTCCTCCTCCATCTTTTTTTTCCTCAGAGCCACATCAGCTGTCCGTGCTGTAGCTCTAGCTTGCCTCTCCAGTG
Organism: Armandia brevis; assembly: GCA_035585475.1. Taxonomy (NCBI): domain Eukaryota; kingdom Metazoa; phylum Annelida; class Polychaeta; family Opheliidae; genus Armandia; species Armandia brevis. The sequence continues at coordinate 10,496 of JAXGGS010336395.1, forward strand.
TGCTGGGCTTCTGGGGTGCGGGTTTCTGAGTGCCGGGCTTGAGGGGTGCTGGCTTAAGGAGTGCCAAGCTTCTGAGCGCCAGGCTGCTGGGCACGGGCTTCTGGGGGCAGGGCTTCTGGGGGCAGAGCTTCTGGGGGCCGACCTGCTGGGGGCCGAGCTTCTGGTGGCCGGGTGTATGGGAGGCGGTCTTTTGGGCGCCGGTCTTCACCTTCTGTAATTCCTGTAAAAGAATTAGACAGTTGTCATCCAGGGTATCACATGGAACTCTAGTGAATACGTCATCGTCATAATACAATAAAGTAGGCACTCGCTATAATACGGGATTTTCAGAGTACGCAATAGTGTCGTCCATTTAATATTTTCTATTCGAGGGTACAACGTGAAATTCACATTGGTCGAATGTGTCTCCCAGTAACTGACCTTCAGCCGATATAAAAGAATACCGAGAGCTAAAACTTACCTTGTTATGTTTCTCTAATATTGCCATGCCTTTTCTCGCCCTTTCCTCCTCCATCTTTTTTTTCCTCAGAGCCACATCAGCTGTCCGTGCTGTAGCTCTAGCTTGCCTCTCCAGTGTGCTGGGCTTCTGGGGTGCGGGTTTCTGAGTGCCGGGCTTGAGGGGTGCTGGCTTAAGGAGTGCCGAGCTTCTGAGCGCCAGGCTGCTGGGCACGGGCTTCTGGGGACTTGGCTTCTGGGGACTTGGCTTCTGGGGACTTGGCTTCTGGGGACTTGGCTTCTGGGGTCCGAGCTTCTGGGCGCCGGTCTTCTGGGGGCCGGGTTTATGGGAGGCGGTTTTTACGGCGCCGGTCTTCTGGGCGCCGGTCTTCTGGGGACCGGTCTTCTGGGCGCCGGTCTTCTGGGGGCCGGGTGTATGGGAGCCGGTCTTTTGGGGGCCGGGCGTATGGGAGCCGGTCTTCTGGGGGCCGAGCTTCTGGGGGCCGGGTGTATGGGAGCCGGTCTTCTGGGGGCCGAGCTTCTGGGGCCGGGTGTATGGGAGCCGGTCTTTTGGGCGCCGGTCTTCTGGGCAACGAGCTGGAGTGGTGCCGGGCTTCTGGGTGCCGGGCTTCTGGGTGCCAGGCTACTGATTGTATAGGTTGCGTTCACCTGCAATATGAATAATGCTGTGTAATGGGGCTGTAGAAAAATGACATGAACCATGTGACAATGAATAGATATGGTATATGATAGACTTGATTATTTGAATGGAAATTACCTTGAAGCTTACCTGACACCCAGAGCTCTCCCTTGACCCAAACCAGGAATGGTCTGGGTTTTTCCGGCAGATGTCTTGATAGCATACCCCCTGTTTTGTTGTCGTCCTGGCCTTTTTCAGCCAGGGACGGATATCTGTAGAACGATCATTTCTCTCGGCGTTTCCAGCGCCCAGTTTCATCTTGCTGTTACCCGCATAGATTCTAGCGCTCATCAACACGTTCGCTCTCCTGTTCACCCAAACTGTGTCGTCATAGTGCAGATATGTGTCGTCATCATCAAAGCTGGCGGGAGACTCCAGATCACGAGCAGATACGGGGGGAGGAGATTCTATTCTTCCCTCAGTTAGTAAAGGCAACGACGATTTCTTCTCTAACTCTCCTGTAAAATTAGAAGATAGTAGTAGTGTGGATAAGCGTAATTATACATCTTAAATTAAGGATTAAGTTATGATGATTATTCTTTATCATTTCTACACAATAATGATGCTCTGTCATAGAACGAAGATGATATAAGCATTAGATGTTACCAAATAAATAGTGTCAATCAAGGAGAAATATGTTTACTTTATCCTAGAAATATTGCTTGTGATTTAAACATTAACAACTTACGTTTTTTAGGTGGGATAGTGGAAGAAATTTTACACTTTTTCGTGACCCCATGTTCCACTAGCTGTATCTTAAGAAGAACCGCATTGTAGACTTTGTCCATGGCTCGAGCTACGGTCTAAAATGGACAGGAATCATATCAGTAAAATTAATAGATTATGGGGGCAAAGATTTTATTTCCGAAAAGTTCTATAAATGCGCGTTTACAAATTGTATAAACTATGCCATGTATTTGCCAGAAATATGTACAATTAGAGTGAACTTTCATATACGATTCATCGGTGACCATACCTTGTGAAGACAGAATGTGTTTGTTGAATCTGTGATGTAGTTTTTCTCAAACTCGGTCTTTGATAACGTGTCCCTGGGGTAGATAGAACAGAGAGCATCCAGCTCTCTCTGCACCGCATACACGAATAATTCTACTAATTCTTCCTCGGATTCTTTAGGTTTCAGACTAGAGTGGTACTGATCTTTACCCGTATACACCATCGAGAACACTTCTCCCCAGAAGGTTTTACCGAACGTCTGGTCTTGTAAACGTATATCTGAACCTGATAGTTTACTACTAGGGTTTATTGATGCTACACTACTACGTCGTACGCGTGTACTACTGGTCTTAGCTCGCACTTCTATCAACGTTTGCTTATTCACTGTCTGTGGCTGTAACAAATTGTGAACATGACTTAGTATTTAACAAATCCTTCGCATAAATCACAGTACTAGTGGAAGTCTTGAGATACTTTACGAGTTTCGCGGGGAGGTTCATAACACGAGACTACCGCAAGACAGTAGTGGCAATTTTATAGTGGCTATCTGTCATCTTAACATGTGCGGTAGAAAAAGGGCGGTGTCTGGTTTCATCGTAAAGATAAATCCGCGATGCAGACTTGTCGTACTACTATGATTAATTAAGCGTGACCAGAACTGTACATGTACGATCATAGTGTTCACTGTGGCTGATGGAATTCAACTTACAATAAGTTGTATCGACAGTTTTAGTGCATCTAAATATACATGTAACTATTGATGCTGTGTCGGACTTTAGCATTTAAAACACTTAAAAATGTGCATCATAATGGCGTTCTAACCTGTTTAAATTCT
>JAXGGS010336617.1:0-41094 GCA_035585475.1 Armandia brevis
TCGGTTGCACCGTTCACCGCATCCCATGCAAGGGTTGCCTGCATTTGGTTAATACGTAACTGTGCATAGCTAGCCGCTGTAACCGCTGGCCAAGTATGTACATCTTGTTCATACCCAGCGGTACACGCATCACTACCCTTATCAGCACACCAACGAGAGAATAGCTTGTAGCTTGTGGCTGGTGTTGCTGCAAAATTTTCTGTTTGACCAGCACAAACTCTATTGTTTCCAACATTGTTACCCAATACATCAGACAAGACTAGATCAACGCATCCAGCTGTGTTGCTGTTGCTAACATCAATGCCAAAATCTGATGGACTAATTTCAATATTTGCCGATTGCGCATTTACTTGCGAACCTTCATCCGCAGGTAAGGCACTATCGTCTGACTGGTCATTATTAGCTACAGACGAATCATCTTCGCCAGCAGAATCACCACCGCCTAATAGGGCAGCTAACAGTCGCGATAGCCACGAGGATTTCTCTTCTCTAGCAATACCATCCTGTTCACTACGCATAGCAGATACAGATATGGGAATGCCGCCATTCTCAAAAGAACCAATATCTGGTATCCCAATAGGAGGTCTACCAAGAATATCGGTAATCAGTGGGACATCAGATAATATACTTGTGTCGGCAACAGAATCATCATACAAAGGGTTTGTATACCATTGAGAGGCACCATCATTTGAATAATACAGGACATCACCGACTCGCTTAACGAAATGTCCTTGATCAATAGCAGAACCATTCGGTGGTAGAAGAATATAACCTTTGTTGTCTTCAGTGACGTATTGTAAATTAGGTAGTCTTAGCCCCAAGTAGTCTTTATTCAAGTAACGAATATTTGCACCCAGGTTTTGAATAGTAGCTTCGCCTCTAAAAAGAATGTTATTAGCCATTTGAAAATCGCCTGTGAAACCAGGTTCAATCTTCATTAAATAGATGGCATGTTCAGACCACAAAATACTATTAGAGATATGGAAACTCCCGCCCCCTAGACCAACATGTAAAAACGTACTGCCAGTAGCTCTAGATCCCATTGACGTAATATTTGCCCAACGCTCTACGGTGTTCACAGAGCGAATAGAAGCCAATGCATTCTTATCATTATCTTTAAATGTCACGCCAGTCATAGTTACTTTGTTTTCTATATTATATATTTGCGTGCCATTACCTCCATCATCAGGAGTATCAATTCTATTCCCATCAAAAAAAGCGTTCTGGATTACTATCGAATTATCAATGCCAATATTAAACATTCCCCCACCTGAACCAGGGGTCTTTGGCACTCGCTCGTTATTACTTGGAGTACCAGCAGAATTCCCTGCATAAATAACATTTGTGAAAGTTGCACTTGATGCATTGTAGCTTCCACCACCATCGCTGCTAGCCTTATTAATTGCGAAAACCACTCCGCCCAACTCTGGATTAGAATTTGTACGACTATACATGCCACCACCTTTAACAGCAACATTATCTCTTATAAGCACAGTCTCCAATATAGGGCTAGACTTATTATTATATATCGCTCCACCATGACCCAACAAGGTTAGATTATTATGGAAGTATGAAGTATGTATCACAGGATGAGAGTTAAAGTTGAACATTCCTCCACCGAGATTTTTGGCATGATTATTACTGACCGTCACATCATGAAATACCGGATGGGAATTTACATTGTGTATTCCAGCTCCATAAGCTGAACCATCAGTACCATCAGCAAACCCTTGACTAACACGAACGTTTGAAAGCAAAGCTGAACGGCCAACGCCAATGTTATATATAACGTGTTCTGCATTGCCTGTCTTATTACTACCTGGCGGACCAGCTTGACCACTAAGTACAGATTCACCACCTGCCTCGTAGTCAACACCACTAAAACCACCAATAATTGCAACATAGTCACGCATCCGAAAGCTGTCAGAAATATTGTCACCAGCTGTATACACACCTTCTTTCAGTAAATACAGATACACATTGTTGGGGTCCGCATTTAGAGAATGTATGTTACGCAGTTGCTCTGGCCCAGAAGCAAAATTCCAGGCAAAACCTGCACCCCGCCCCTCAGGGGTGACAAACACACAGGTGACATTTGCCTCTGGATGAATATAATTTCCAGGGTAATCCCAGTCTAAAACCAACATCAAATCATCTAATCTTGTTTGATTATTACAAACATCATAAAGAAGATTATCAGCATCTAACAAAGGATCTAGAACTGGAGCTTTTGGCCCATCGTCTAGAGGTAAAGCCAATGGTAACTGCGGGAGGTTAAAAGACCAGGTGTTGGAACTTTCTTCAACAGACCATTCACTACAACCTTCAGAAACTGCTCGATCGTAGCAAGCAGATAACTGATAATAGTATTCTGTATTTTCATTCAGACCGAAATCAATGGTGTAATAAGCAAGCTCAGATACATTTACAGCCTGCCAATTTCTAGTACTACCACTTTCCGATCGCCTAAGCTTGTAATACACGCCATCGGTTTTTTCCCAATGTATTTTTAGCACACTAAATCTTGGCCTGCCCGGGATAACTCGACCAATTGTTGGCCTCTCTAATGGCATATTTTGGCCAGCTGGCGTAGTAGCACCAGATTCATAAGCACCTGGGTCTGGATACTCTACTGGCGCTAAGCCGCGTGCATCACCAACCAACGAAAGATTAGCCACAATCTGGCTATCAACAGGAGTGTCATAATTTATAAAATCTGTATACCAATCGGTACCTTCTTGTGAATAATAAAAGTTATCCTCAACTTTTTTTACATAGATCCCTTTATTTACCACCTGATTATTAGGAAGACCAAGTTCATGCATAGCAAGGCCATTTTCCTGAACAATTAAGGGCGTAAGTAACGGGTCAAGGTCATACACCCTTGTACCATCCCCGTAGATCACTCTACCATCTGGATCAAATAACGCAGGGTTATGTTCAGGAGCTAAATCCCATCCTTTTAGCGTACTACTCGTTAAATAAATATTCCCTGTATAGTCGACCGTACTTATTCGCGGTGACTGACTATTATTAGTCCAAAAAATACTATTTGTTATGTATATATCACCAGTGCTATTCGCTCGAATACCACGGCCGTCATATTCCGATTGATTGTTACTTACAGTCATGCCAGTAATGCGCATACTAGAGTTTTCATTATATATACCACCACCATCACCTAACCCTGAGGCACTATTTTCACTTAGCGTTACGCCAACGAAAAACGAACTAGAGTTCTCAGTATTAAATACACCACCACCACTACCAGCGGTGTTATTACTTAAGGTTACGCTAGTTGCCTCTAATTGCGCGTTAGAAGTGAACACGCCACCACCATTACGGGGTGCGAAATTGTTATATATAGACACTTCATGCAATACAAGCCTAGACAAATCAGTTGTATACGCACCACCTCCATCGTTAGTTGCAGCATTGTTATCTATTACAACCTGCGTTAAGACTGGCGTTGAATTATCAGTTGTATATATACCACCACCATAAATAGCCGAGTTAGCGCTTATTTTGACATCTGTTAAAACCGGGTTTGAATTATCCCTATTGCTGATGCCGCCACCATAATATGCTTCATTATTATCTACCAGCAAACCTGTAAGCACTGGACTGGAATTAGTATTGTGTATTCCACCCCCTTTAATGTCATCTTGGCTATTGCCATTGCGTGCATTACCACCAGTTATGCGCACAAAAGCAAGCAAGGCATTGTGGTTAAGTCCGTTCGCATGTACTACATGACGAGCATTGACGGGAGAAGAACCCGTAACCAAATTGCCACTAAGTGTGCTCTCATTTCCTTGGTCATAGGTATTATTCACACCTGAGAAACCACCAATTATCGCCACATAATTTTTAAGTGCGAAGCTATCGCCGGGACTATCGCCTGGCGTATAGGTGCCTTCTTTCAGCAAATACAAGAATATATTGTTACTGTCAGCAGCGCTCGCCATACTTAAGCTACGCAATTCTGCTACCGATGCTGTATCGGCCCAGCTAGAACCATTCCCTACGCCAGCTGCACTAATATGCACACACTCAACGTTTGCATTGTCATCAATATTGTTATTTTCTTGATCCCAGTAAAATGCAGATTTTAACGCTGCTACATCTTGTGCAGACCCGTCACAAATACTGTTGATTGCTGCAAGTGCATCATCACTAGGAAGATGTGGTGTCGGTGGTAGAGTTGTTGTAATAAGCGCAATATCAGATGTATTACAACCTACACTTAAACCAGCATCGCCGCAAACTTGCAACCTATAACTATATTGCGTATTTGCTAATAACCCAACGTCCGTATAATAAGGTGCTGAAGGACTTGGAATAATACTCCACGTCGTTGCATCTGCCGTTTTGCGCTCTAGTTTATAAAAGAGTTCATTCATTTTTGTCCAGCTGACAAGTATTGCACTCTCAGGCGGAACACCATTCGCTAGTCGCAAAGTGGGCTTAGTATAATTGGTTGTTGTTAAGCTCTCTATATCAGACCAAACACTACAATCAATTGAAAGAGCTGCATCACGACAACCCTTCAACCTATAACTATACTCTGTTACTACTTCAAGCTCGGTATCGGTATACGTAAATTGCGTGCCACTCCAAAGATCACTCCAAGTTGCTTCACCATCTTTTTTGCGCTCTAACTTGTAATACACCCCTTGTATGTTAATCCACTGAATTCCTATTGCGCTGTAAGATGGCGTACCAACTGTTAGCTGAATTGCAGTTGCAGCAAGCGTGCTGTCTGGTGCATTTGGAAGTGCTTCAATTGACCCGTACTCAAAAGCACCAATATCAGGGTTATTTACAGGAGAAAAACCACGTCCATCACCAGCATAAGGCAGGTTTGCAATCAATACATCAGACACTAAATATCTATCTTCATGCAATAACCCCCCCCCGTACCAAGCCACACTGTCAGAAGAATAATAAAGAACATCACCTGCACTTTTAACATGCAGTCCATTATCTATTGCGTGGCTGCCTGAAGCGATTTCGTGGAGTGCGATGCCATTTTCTTGAACCCGTAACACAGAAAGGCCAGGATCATCACTCGTTATATCACTAGATTTGTAAGCATTGCCTATATCATACGTATCTGTCCAATCGCTCACAATATTATTCGATAATTCCACTATTAAACCGCTGGGCATATATTCCGAGAAAAATGCTCTTTGGTCGTGGCCATCCGATACTGTTGGCTTCCAAAAAATACTATTAGATATTTCTATATTACCTGCACCTTCAAAAAATATTGTGCCTGAATGAATAGGCGGTTGGATGCTACCGAAAATACGACTTTTTCCCGTGTTGCCGCTAAACGTAGAGCCCGTAATAGTTAGGTCGCTCCTATAATTATGTATAGCAACGCCATTGGCCCTACCACCAACATTATTGTCGGTAAACGTGGCTGCTATTAATGTTAGCTTAGAATCAGCACTATATATTCCACCACCACCATGATACCAACCAGTAGATGTATTGTTTGCGAAGGTAACGCGCTTTAATACTATACTAGATTCTTCGCTAAACATGCCCGAGCCCCTCTCACTGGCCATGTTGTCACGAAATGTCACATCTATTAACAATGGGCTTGCATTATAGTTGTACATACCGCCACCATCTTCAGCTATGTTAGCGCTGAATACCACACTCGTTACAACGGGGCTTGCATTGATGTTGCGCATACCACCGCCGATTCCAAGCGCATCCCATGGCTCAAAATATGCATAACCTGATGAAATACGAACATGCGCAAGTAAAGCATTATGATTAACATCATTTGCCTTAACTATGGTTATGGAATTATCTACCAATAGCTCTAAATCACCAAGGTTACCACTTAATACACTTTCTTCACCTTGTGCATAACTGCCATCAACACCAACAAAACCGCCAATAATTGCTACATAGTTTTGCAGTGTGAAACTATCTTCATCGTCTCTTAGCTCTCCAGGTGTGTAGGTACCTGCTTGCAACAGATACAGATATATTTTATCTTTACTTGCATCTGCCGCTTGGCTAAGGCTACGTAATGCTTCTACCGATGCAGTATCAGTCCAACTTGTACCAGCACCTGTGCCTGTTTCGCTTACATGCACACATTGCACATCTGCACTGTCTTCAATATCGTTTTCCGTTTGGTCCCAATTAAATGCCTCCTTAAGGGCAACAATATCGGCAGCATCTCTACAGGCATTACCCACTTGTGAATATGCATCAAGAGCATCTTCTGCAGCAGATGTAACGCCACGCATTGTTGAAGACCATTGGCCACATGTGTTAGCAGTTAAAGTGTCGTATAAACAAGAACGCACCCGGTAAATGTATGCTGTGCTGGCTGCTAAAGCGCTGTCTGTGTAGGGTGTAGTTACGCCTGAAGATGAAACAGAAACCCATAGATCACTAGTGGTATCTTGCTTGCGCGATAGCTCGAAATACACACCATCATCGCTAGTATCCCATGTAATAACTAGTGCACTATCACTCGGTAAGGTATTCTCCACATTCGTAATGACTGGGATAGAGAGAGCAAAAGAATCTGTTGTAAAACCTTTCTCTGCAGACCAAATACTACAACCAGTGCCAGCAGCATCTCTGCACGCTTGTACACGGTAGTCATATTGTGTTTCAGGTGCTAATACTGTATCTGTGTACGTGAGCTCTTTTAAATTGGCTGTAACTGCAACCCAATTTGGGTTACCTGCTTCCTTGCGTGCTACGTTGTAATACACATCACCACTGGTTGATGAAACGGCTTGCCAGCTAATTACTAAACTAGTGTGTGGCGAGGTTGTATCAACATCTACGCTTTGGATTGTTGGTTGTGCTAAAGAAGTCCTGTTTATTTCTGTACTAGCATCTTCGCTATCAGACCAATCACTACAACCAGTACCCGCAGCATCTCTACACGCTCGTACACGGTAACTATATTGTGTTTCAGCTGTCAAGCCTGTATCTGTGTGAGTGAGCACTGTTAAGTCATCTATAACCGAAACCCAACTTGTGTCACTTTCGACTTTTCGTTCTAAGCTGTAATGCGCATCACCGCTGGTTGATGAAACGGCTTGCCAACTAATTACTAAACTAGAGTGCGGTGAGGCTACGTCAGCCACTACATTTTGGATTACTGGGACAGCAAGATTTATTACAGATGGTGTAGTGTAATATAAAGGTCCTGGACCAGAACTAAGAAACACTGGGCTACAATCATAAAAAGTACACGCCACCATATCTAATTGGTATTTAGTATCCGGTAATAGTCCTGTAAGAGTATGCGTTGTTGTGTACAGACCAGTCACTCTATACCATGTAGTGTCACCATCACGCCTCCAATATATCTCGAAAAAAATGTGATCAGCAATTGCATCCCAGTTGAGCACAACCGTGCTATGTGCAGGAGTGCCAGCTTGAAAACTTGCACCTGATATTCGGCCAATTTCTGTTGTAGCAGTTTCCACATCAGACGGATAGCTACAATCGGTTAGCAACTCGCTACGACAGGCTGTCACACGGTATGAATATTGCGTTGCTGGTATTAATCCAGCATCAGTATAATCAATTGATTGCAAATCAGCCGAATTCACATGAACCCAAGCAGTTGTTCCTGACTCCATACGCTCTAATTTATAATACACACCAGTGCCAACTGAGCCCCAAGTAACTTGTAACTCTCTGCCATCATGATCACTAACTGCAACCACACTGCTTATAGTTGGTTTCGGTATTATAGTAGTAGGCCCTACCTCATCCGACCAACCACTGCAGGCGAAAGACAGCGCGCCATTACGGCATGCACGAACGCGGTAGTAATATGCAGTGTTTTCTGATAACCCAGCGTCTGTATGAAATGTTGATTGCGTACCAACATTGTTAATAGTAGACCAATAACTACTGCTGCCAATCTTACGTTGTAGTTCGTAATACGCACCATAAACCACGGCACCCCAACTTACCTGTAATGTGCTATCACGTGGTTCATCCATATTAACACTATATATGACCGGGGCAGATAAGGCAGGTGATGACCCACCATAGTATTCAAATGCACCAATATCAGGCACACCATTTGGAATATAACCACGCGCATCACCAACCAAGGGTAAATTGTCAACAGATACATCTGCTATCGCGCTAGCACCATCTGCATCTAACAAAGGGGTATCAAACCAACTGCCGGCAAGATGGCTTTCAGAATAGTACAATGCAGGAGGAAAGGCAGCATCCCTTTTTACATAGATACCACTATCAATGGTTGGAGAAGAAGAGCTATTTATTTCGTATGTGTATATGCCGTTTTCTAGATATTTCCATACAATAAGTTGCACTGGGACATCCAACACAGTAGTAGAACGACCAGAAACGCTATTGTCGGGGTCATATACACCACCACTATCCCAATCTTTTACAATACTGTTAGAAATGCGAACTTTATTATCATTATCAGAGCTTTCATTCTCCACACCAATGACGTAGACATCGTCATCGTGTATCGTACCTTCCATAACACTATTAACAAAGTTACCACTTGAGGACTCAAACCACACTATTGCCTGCTCCTCATTATTAGAAGGTGCAGAAACAAAGTTTGTTGCTACAGTTATACCAGAGGCTGAAACATGCCCCCCCCCTCGAATAGACATAGCACTGCCATTCCTAGCAGTATTACGACTAAACGTCACTCCAGTTAACATAGAAGTAGTTGGTTTTGCCAAAATTGCATTAGAACTGGCCAAATCCATTGCACCACCAAGACTATTAGCTGTATTGCTATAAAAAGTTACCCGGTTTAATACTGCACTAGCATTGTGTTGTGATAGTGCACCACCTGCCCCTGCAGAATTAGAACTAAACATCACATCACTTAATGACAAAACAGAATTCAAAACAGATATTGCACCACCGAGTCTTGATTCATTATGAGAAAAATAAGAGTCTGTTATACGCAATTGCGAATCTTTGAAAGAATATATACCGCCGCCTGCATAAGCCGATGTATTACTGAGTATTGAGCCCTCTGAAAATTGCAAAATTGAGTCATCAACAAATATACCTGCACCATGAGCGTTATTACTATTCCCCGATATATCACTGTAAATTATTTCAACCTCACTGCCCACTAAGGTCATACCAGCACCCTGAGCTCCATATGAAAAGTTATTATTTACGAATACACGATCGAACAAAACGTCACTTGCGCTAACAAACACGCCTCCCCGAACACTAATATTGTCATCAACCTGCACATGCGTAAATACCACTTTACTACCTGTAATATAAGCACCACTTGCGTTAGAGGCTCCAGTTAGGCGTACAAAACCAAGTATGGAATTATGCTGTGCACCAAGCGCCTCTACAATAGCGCGCTCTGTATTAGCCGAACGCAATATGCTGGCATCACCAGCAACATAACCTATAGTACTGCGCTCACCAGAAAAGCCACCAATTATGCCAAGATAACTTTTCATCGCAAAAGGACTGCCTGTATCAGCCTCGCCCGTGTAAGTACCCTCTTTCAATAAATACAGGTGCATCGTATCTCTATCACCACCATTAATATCATACTTGCCCAGCAACGTATCTACAGATGCGGCATCAGCCCAACTCGTTCCATCTTTTTGGCCATCACCCTCTACGCTAAAATGCATACAAGTTAAACTTGCATTTTCATTGAATTTTGCTCCATCAATATGCAAATATGACATGAGCCAATCATTATCTAATTTACCTTTATCGCAACTAGCACCAATTTCATCTGCAACTTTTCCAGGTAATTTGGACTGCTCAACCAAATAAGGCTGTAGAGACGGTGTAGTCAAACTTTCCGACTCTCCCCAATCAGAGCAAGCAGTAAAAGTATCATCTGTACAAGCACGAACACGGTAAGTATGTACGGTGTTTTCAGGCAGCCTATAATCATAGAAAGACACAACGTTAGGGTTTCTCAGATCCACCGCAACCCAATCACCAAGGCCCTGCTTACGCTCAAGCTGATGATAATTACCCAGACGATAAGAGCCTCTTACCTCTATCACATTTTGATTTTGAAATAATAACTTGATACTAAGCGACAAGCTAGCCAGTGCTGTAGAACCACTTAGTTCATTTGACCAGCTACTACACCCAATTGTAAAATCACTGTTCGTACAGGCTTTCACCCGATAAAAGTATAGTGTCTGGGCTTCTAAATCAATATCTTGAAAACTTGTTGCTTGAGCACCAACCGAATTCACACTCTCCCAAGAAGTATTATTTTCCTTACTACGCTGTATTTGGAAATACGCATTTGCATCTACGCTACTCCAACTCACCGCTAATACGCTATGACTTGGTGTGCCAGTAACAACACTGCTTATTTGCGGCGCACTTAATGCAGTTAGATCTATATCTGTGGTTTGGTTTTTTACGGCAGACCAAGAACTACAGCCAATAGTCAAAGCACTATCACGGCATGCACGAAGACGATAGTAATACTCAGTACTTCCAGATAATGCTGAGTCGGTATGAAGTGTTAATTGCGTACCAACACTGTTAACGGTAGACCATGAACCGCTACTACCAACCCTACGTTCTAGTTTGTAGTACACACTAGGAGCAACAGAGCCCCAGCTTACCTCTAATACGCTATGACTTGGTGTGCCAGTAACAACGCTGTTTATTTGCGGCGTAGGTAATCTGGTGCGATTTATATCTGTGGTTTGACTTTTTACGGCAGACCAAGAACTACAACCAACATTTAACGCACTGTTACGACATGCAAGCAGCTTATACGTATAAGAAGTGTCCGGTTGCAAACCACTGTCAGTGTAAGTTACAGTAGTAATTGCTTGTGTGTTGACATCAACCCAATTACTTGATCCATTTTTTCGCTGCAATCTATAATACACTGTGTCATCAGAGCTAACAGCATGCCATCGCACGGATAATGCACTATGATTGGGTTGGCCAAGAACAACACTTGCTATTACTGGCGTAGACAATCGAACATTATTAACATCCGTTTTAAGTGAAGCAGTATTAGAAACACCACAATCAACTAACATCGTTTTATCTCTACAGGCTTGTATTTTGTATTCGTACAAGCTATCAGACTGTAAATTGTCAACATCAAGTTGTATGTCAGCCGAATTAATATCCACACTTGCAACAGTATCAAAGACAACCCAATCCGTGCTTGAGCGCAACTTATACGTAAGTACGTACCACATTCCTGCTTTTCCAGCCCAGGATACTGTTTGGCTACTATGACTAGGTGAAGCGTTAACCACACTAACATCATTGATAGCAAGTGTAGCATCTGGCTGTGAAACCAAAGTATTTGCATTTAGCTCATATGCGCCAATATCTGGGGTACCAGACGGGGCAAAACCACGAGCGTCAGCTGCGTTTACAAGAGAATCTACTATTGCTGAATCAATGATTTTGTCGGAATCTTCAAACAAAGAGTGCCAATAGGAACTATTTTGCCTAGAGTAATAAATAACATTACCAGAACGGCGAGTGGGTAAACCTGCATTATAGGCAGCACTGCTAGTTGTATTTATAGGGAGCACCCAAGTATTATTTAAAAAACGAAGGCTAGTTAATAGCGGATCACCATCATATGTAAAGTTAGCGTGACGGAAGAACGACACCTTCGACGCATCTCCAGCAATCGAGTTATGTGTACCACCCGTAAGCAAGCTCTTGTAAAAATACACTCTCCCATTGTAATTGGCATCTACATAGACCTGTTTAGAGTTGCTATTTGAACTCCAAAAAATTGCATTTACTATTTTAACAAAAACATCGTTTTGTTGATCATTAACACGCTTTATATACAATTGCGCAGTATCTAAGCCACCGGTAGTTACAACGTTGTTATATAACGTCACACCACTCAATATAGCGCCACCACCTATAATATGAATTCCACCAGAATAACGATCCGCTTTGTTATCGGTTAGTGTGACACCAGTAAGAACCGGGAAAGAATCCTTGTCTATAAATATTGCACCAGCAATGCTTGATATCGTGCTACTTGTGGAATGACTTGTGTTGTTAGCAAATGTGCTACCAATCACAAGCGGTGAGGCATTTTTATTATACATAGCACCGCCTGCTACCCCGCCACTTTCACCGATGACACTATTATTTTTAAAATATACCTGTGTCAATACAGGTGACGCATTGTGATTGTACATTCCGCCACCATGCGCAGGAGCAAAAGCACTTGTGTGTACAGTGTTATCTATAATATTAACACTCGTAAATACAGGGGAAGCTTGCAAATTAACAACAGCTCCACCAACGCGTTGATTGTCATTGTTATATGCGTTTGCAATAGTCACGTATGCTAGCAAAGCACTCCTATCTACCCCTTGTGTGTTACTAACAATCTGCTTGATATTATCCTGAGTACTTGCTTGACCAATACTGCCACTTAGGACACTTTCTGCACCCCAGTTATACCCTTGAGAACCAGCAAAACCACCAATAATAGCAACATAGTTTTTCATGCTAAAAGAGGCATCTCTATCGCCACCAGGGGTGTACACACCTTGTTCAAGCAAATAAAGGTATATATTGCCGATAGCTGCATCTGCTGTTGCAGTATGTAAATCACGCAATGCACTTACACTTTTTGCATTAGCCCAACTTGTCCCACTGCTATCACCCCTTGAGGTAGGGCTAATGTGTACACAGTTAACTGTAGCATTATCGGAAATGTCATTACCAATTTGATTCCAATAGAGTGCATTTTTAAGCTGCTGTATCCCTTGCCCTCCACCAGTACAAAGAGAAGCAATCTGCTCTTTTACCTTTTCTTTAATTGCCACAGTACCATCGGGGGCAGGTGGTGTGCCACCACCAGAAATATACTCGTGTGTTTGTGGATTATTAGAAGCTGCAAAAGTAGCTTCACAAGCAGCATCATTTGTAAAACATGCATATGCAGAGAATTGATAAACACCAGGAGTGTCTAAATCTATATTTTCACTACTAGCTGCATTAACTATTACACTTTGCGAGCCATAGATGATTTTATAATAAAAGTTATCGTTTGAAAGCGCATTAACATCAAGCTGCACCTGACTTGTGTCTGTCGTAGAAGACAACGAAAAAGTGAACAATGGCGGAATCTGCAATAGCGGTGTAGCTGCTATTGTTGATGTTGAACATGTAGCGCTGTCACTACACCCTGCAGCCTGTAATTCTATTGTTTTATTACGATGCAAACCCTGCGCTGCCCAAGCAACAAGTAGTGTTTTTAGGTTGTCCGCAACCAGCTTGTTATTTTCATAGTATTCACTGTGCAAGGTTGTATTAGTTGATGTATCAACAAATGCTATTCTGGTAGCAAGCGCAGGTGTATTACTATAGGACCACGAAAGCGAATATGGGGGTGTAAAGGTAAGCGTTGATGGCGTGTCGAGCTGTAATATTGGCGTTGCAGAGAACCCACCTGACACTGGGCTTCTGCCAGCTGCATTGCTAGCTGTCATTACAAAGTAATATGTTTTGTTGTTTTGTAGACCAGTGACACTTTTTGTCACTGTCCCGGCGCTAGGTGTAACACTGGATGCATCTACAACCACCCTATTAACCCCATCTAACTCACCTTGACTGGGGTTATTAAACGCAATGCCTTCTCTATAATAAATTGTGTATGTAGAAACACTGGCATCATAATTCCATTTTACAGAAACATGTCTGTTACCAGGTGTCAACACAATACCTTGAGGCGCACTAGGTAGTGTATTTGGCACAGCACTTTTCACTGAAGACCATTGGCTTTGCTCTGGGGTAGCCGCTTTTGCCTCTATAATCACGTAATAGGTTTTACCGTTTTCTAAGTTGCTAATTACAGCGTTGGTATCACTAATATTCTCAATACGTGTTCCAGTCCTGTAAATATCTCCGGCATCTATTGGCGTATTAGATTTTTTGTAGTAGAGCGTATAGCTTTTAACATGGCCACCACTTGTATACGCCCACTTAGCAGTTACGCTGCGGTTTGCTGCAGTTAGCTGTAGGTTTGCTGGTTTGCCTGGAGTTTGGCTAGTGTCAACAGGGCTAAGAATAGCATTTGTTGTTTGGCTGCATTTACTGCTAGAAATACAATAATAGGCAAAATACCTATGGCTATTATTGGACCCTTTAGCAACATCAAACGCAAAAGTCATCATGCCTGTTGCAACATTCGATGCTTGCATTACTACCTGTGTACCAGCAACTTCACCATAACCATTGATAGATGCAATGTTGCCCAAATGCCCGTCAGGAATTCGGAAGGTGTAATGCGCTTTAGTACCTACAAGGCTTTTGAGTTGTAAGCCTGATGCAGGGGCCAAATTGGTAGCAAGGTCACTTTCGCTTGATTGCACACAATATGTTTTTCCATAAAATGCTGATCCCACTTTCGCTATGTAACATTCTTGTAGCGAATATGCGTAACGAGTGTTGTATGTTAAATGACGATCCACCTGCTTTATTATTTGGTCATTACCATTAACAGTACCGTTTATAACAATATCAGCAGCAGAGCTAACATCTTTATTGACAAACCGCAATGCATACTCAGCATCATGTGATTGCCAAGCTACTCCAAGCTGCGGCTGCCATATTACCCATATCCCTGAGTACAATTTCCAATTTTCATTTGGAGGCGCCATTGTAAAGCTTGGTGTTAATGCCCCAGATCTGGGTGGCGTGTAATCACTGCCTACTATTTCAATAGGATAAGAACAGCGCATAGAGGCAATGTCTGTTTGCGAAGGCGGCAAAGTATCCTGTGCATCTTTTGTGTAACAAGCAGATAGAAATAATTTGTATTTTTTGTTCTGCAATGCAGCAGATACATACATTCCATCATTACTGCTATTAACTTTATAACTTTTCCCCTCTAAGAGTATGTATACGTCATCTGGCGCATGTACCTCGTTTAGCGTGTAGTCAACCCAAAAACTGGTTCCATCACGCGGAAAAACCGAAAAACTGCTCACACGCGGCTGCACTGGCTCTGTAACTATTGCCTCTTCGTCGGATGTTACGCACAAATCGCGTGAATTACACGCTTCAATATAATAGCTTGTAAGCATATAGCTTTTCGCATCATAATGAATGAATGAATTATTACTGCCGCCTACTTGAATTGGATAATCATTAATACGAGTTTTTACAGTGGTGATGCGATCTTTATAATACAGGTTGTAATAACTGTCTTCTCGGTTTGCTGACCATTCAAGCTCAACACTGAGTTGCGCTACCCCACCCGCGGTTGCCTTTATATTTGTAAATTTTGGCTTCGGTGGCAGTGCGGGTGTAGCTGGGAGAGTCACCGTTTGCATTGCCACAGCCATACTTTTTGCACCACCCATGCTTTGCGCTTGTAAAGTAAAGTAATAGGTTTTACCGTTACTCAGGTTAGGCACCAACTTTGTGGCTTTATTATTTGCTATGTCATACGCGGAACTTGGTATAACAATATGCTCTACACCCGGCGCTGTGAGGTCGCTTTCTAGAATTGCACTGCCATCACCAATAGTATTTAGTGAATAATACAAGTGATAACCCAGTCCTGCAGTATTTGCATCCCAACTGGCAAATACACTGCCATCGCCTGCTTGTAGTGTTAGCCCTGTTGGTGTTGGTACTTGCTCTTGTGGTTCTACTGTAATGTAGTTTGATGCGCTATAGCCAAAACTATTATGCGCTGCAACTGCAATATAGTACTTCTTCCCATTTGCAAGCCCATCTATGCTCGCATTTGTTACGTATATATTTGATTTTCTTTGTGCATTCAATAATTCATTTTCTAACGGGGGCTGTGCACTGAAAGGTATTTCGCTGTAATAAACCGTATAGCTAGCTATATGTTGGCCTACCACATAATTCCACACCAAATGTATTTGGCCATCGTCTGCTTGTGCCTGTAACCCGTTTGGCTTCGACGGCACTGCTGTAGGCGTGTTATTTGTTAATACGATTTTTTTACTTTTACTACACCGCGGGTCTGTAGCCACCGCTTCGCTATGGCAATAGTAGGCATATATTGTGTTATCACCATTGTAACTAGTAACCTTTGCTTCTTTTCTTTCTATGCTTACTTCATCAAATGCTTTGCTGTTACTACCAGAAACAATTCTACCATTTACAGCATACTTACCCTCTTCAATATAATCACGCCAACCCACCGTAACCTTGCTACCAATATAACTTTTAATATATGCATTCATTGATTGCAACAAAGACCAAAAATCCACCCAATCCGACTCCACGCAGTAATCGGGTTTTGCCTGTGGGCCTAGCTGAAGTTGTGTATAACATTCTTTTATTTTTACTTGATACGCAGTATTCAGGTTTATGGGCCATAACTCTGCAAATAATACTGAATCGTCACTTGGCAATTGTGTTATAGCCTGTGTTATTTGTTTTGTTGCCCCGTTCGCCTTAACATGAATAGTTTTAGTGCTTTCTTTATCATTCCATCTTTGCAATTGACTTGTCCATTGCACCCATTGACTTTTGTATAAAACAACTGTATCTGTTGGTTGTTTTCCCATAACACTTGGCGGTGCTATTTTGTCATTCGGCATGTAGTAACTTCCCGACAGGGAAGTAAATGGAGAGCAGGTTTGCGTTAAGAAGGTTTCGTCGTAGCATAGCTGTACTGCAAAACTGTACTCTGCTTCCCTGTTAAGACCATCTATTTGCTCTGTAATGCTATGACTTTGGTTAACATTAAGCGTTTTAGTGGCCGCCTGATTTGTCTGCTTGTTGGTTGCAGTCAGTAGTATTGTTTTTGCAGCTCGATCTTTTGTACTGTATTGCAAATAAAATTCAGCTAGCCCTACATAGCCTGCGCCAGGGATGAGATGAAAGACACTGATTTGGGGCGTTGTATGCTTTGTTATTATTTGTTGCGTTGTATATTCCGAGCATACGTCATCAACATTACATGCATTAACGCCGTACGTATATTGCTGTGCATTTTTAACCATATTTTGGTTTTGGTGTGTATAGGTAAGGCTGCTATTGCTCCCTCCCGCAACACGCGTAACGTTTTGCCAAACAGCATCTTGTGCATTGTCCTTCATAACTATTTTGTAATGGTTTGCACCGTTCACCGCTACCCACTGCAACTGCACCGTTGGTATGTTATTTGTTAAATCTGTACTTAACGTCAAACCATCTATGTTGTTGTCATTGGGATCACTATCAACTGGTGGTTTATTAGGTGCCTCATCTGGGATAGTTATTGTGCTAACCGCTGTTGGTACAGAACATTGCCTGCTACTATCGCTTTGCAGAGCACTCCAACAGGATTGCACTGTATAGGTATATCTTTCATTATGCGAAATGGCATTATCTGCATAATATTTATCTTGCGTATATATTGTTGTTTCACTACTTCCGGCAGCAGCGTCTAAGGCAACTTTGTTAATTTTGTATATTTCACCTTTTTGTGATTGCCAGCTAATATTGACTGCTTTGTTTGTACTATCGTTATATTTAAAACTAGTATGTAATGACTCAGGTGATAGGAACATTGTTTTTGCATTTATGGTATCAACACGCTTACAAACCCGTTCGCTGGTGACTAGACCGCCACTTGGTTCATTTATTTGTAGATCCTGCTGCGTTGGTCTATTGCAGACCCAAAGCTGAACAATATAATTCTTGCCTGTTTGCAAGCCAGATACGCTGAGCGTTTTATCTTGATCTGAGGATGGTTGGCTATAAACACTGGTTGTCACTGGTATAGTCGGGGTTGCAGATTTAGCATCAAACACCTGTAGCTGAAATTCTGCTTGCAACTGTTGCTCATCTAGCCACCCAATGGACATCTCACCTTGGTTGTTATTTTCTCCTGTTATATCTTTTATATTTGAAATTTTACTCAAATCTAACGTCATAGTTGTTTTCGTTATTGCACTATTCAAACATGCCGTATTTTCACCACACACGTTAATATAATAATAATAGGTATTATCTGTTTCTGCGCTGTGATCGGCAAACCCACCCAATGCCCCCTGCACCGGCAACGTGCCAGAATCAACCTGTACAGCAGCTGCATTGTCAATGGCGTTTTCTGTGTTTCGGTAAAGCGTATAGGTTGTGTATTTATCCTTTGATACTTTCCACTTGAGTAGTACCACCCCATGATCGTATATATCTTGGGTCATAACAGTTAGGCGCAGCGTAATTACATCGCTACTTACATTTGTTGTTGCGCTTGCTATTGTCGTTGGCAAACTACAGCTTTGGGCATAACAAGACTGTATTGCATAGTAAAAAGTAGTATCTGAAAGCAACTCGGTATCTGTATATTCTGTTGCGGTTAGGGTTTTTATTTCTTGTAAATTATCCTGTTCTGTACCACGTAGTATTTTGTATGTTTGTGCTCTTACGGCAGATTGCCATTGCACATGTATTGTTGCATGGCTTGTTGTTGTAACCGTTAGTCCAGTAACCTGCACTGGCGCTGTGGTTACGCCTTTAGGCGGTTGCGATGCCATTGAGCACGAACTATCTGCGCT
This sequence comes from Armandia brevis, assembly GCA_035585475.1. NCBI lineage: Eukaryota > Metazoa > Annelida > Polychaeta > Opheliidae > Armandia > Armandia brevis. Next base: position 18,540 of record JAXGGS010336617.1, read on the forward strand.
GCTGTAGCACGTTTGTAATACGTAATAATAGCTTGTGGCGTGTGCTGTGCTGCTATCTACCCAGGGCAGGTTTTGTACAGTTACCGTAGCCCCATTTGTACTGTCAATAGCTGTATATTTTGTTATCTTATAACTGTGATATGTGTTTTCAGTTGGAGCAGCATCTACACTTATACTGTTATTTGCTTGGTTATATGTGATAGTTGGTTGCGCTGGGCGTGCTGGTTTTGTTTGCGCTTGCTGTTCTATGTATCCTGTTGAGCAGGCATTTTGATCTACTCTTGCACACACCTGTAATTTGTATGTATATTCTGTGTTGGCGTCTAGCCCGGTATGGGTAAACGATGTGGCTGTGCTTGAGAGTAGGTGTGAAATATTTTGGTATGCGCCGCCAGCTTTCTTATATTGCAATTTATAGGTTATTAACTGTTGTGTACCTTGCGTCCACGCAAGCTGAATACTATAAGCGCTATCTGCTGCTGCACTGAAACCCGATATTCTCAATTCTGGTGGTATGACTATTGTTTTTGTTGTTCCAGCTGAGCAGTATTCATTCTGACACACTTTGAATGTATATTGATATTGCGTGTTGGATACTACTGTTGTGTCTCTGTATATTTGAGTTAAGGTACCAATATTCAATATTTCCACAGCACCTGTTGTTAGGTTCGCTCTGTTTAGTTGTGGGCTATGCCCTTGTGGAACGCTGTTCCACTCTATGGTAACGCTGCCATTGCTTTCTAACTGTGCGGTAAAACTGTCAACGCTATCTGCAAGCGTTGTTACCTGCCTTTCTAGAGATGTTGAGCAGACAATACCTTTACAAGATTGCAAGTTATATGCGTAGGTAGTGCCTGCTGTGACAGTGGTATCGAAATGCAGCATTTCATCGCCTACAAGTGTGCCTACCGCTACCACTTTTTCAATACGCTTGCTTTGTGTTGTTTCTATGCGAACTATGTTGTAGGTGCTTGCGCCCTGTACATGTTGCCAAACCAACCTTACGCCCTTTCCTGATGCACTGGCTGTGAAACCAGTTTGCTCTATGCTCGGTGCGGTAAATACTGGAAGTGCTAATTTTGCTCTATCGGTAGAACAAATTGTTTCACTGCCCTGCTCAAAACAGGCTTCTACCCAGAGGTAGTAGTTTGTTGCTGCGTCTAACCCGCCGATAACCTGACTTGTTATTCCGCCATCTGCACGTATTTTTTTGGCATTTGGGGAGATGAGGTTTCCTGTATCTGCATAGATGTTGTAATAGCTTGCATCTGTCGCTTGATTCCAGTGAACGGTGATTTCACTTTCGTTATTGGCTGTTGCACTAATACTACTTGGCTTTAATGGTGGGGTGAGCGCTTGCACTGGCCCAGCAACCTTACAGCCAGACGCATTACAAACATTCAGCCAGTAATAGTGTGCTGATGCTGGCTTGGGTAGTGTGTGTGCTATTGGCGAGGTTACAGAGAGTCCGCCTATGTTGCTTAGCGATGCAAAATCTGTAAATGTTGGCGTTACTGCGTGCCCTAGGGTGTAGGTCTGTGCTTTGTCAAAATCGCCCCAGCTTACTTTCACAGTGTTTGTTGATGCTTCGTAGTTAGCAACAAATACAACACCTGTCACTTTAGGGGTGGTAACTATTGTTTGTCTGTTAGACGATTCTGAGCAGTTGTCGTACGTACTTACCTGCGGCAACTTGCTACAAGCCATTAAGTAGTATGTATAGCTTGAGCCGTCTTCTAGTTCTGTATCTTGGTAATAAAGGTTTTTGGTGGTTTTTAGCCACGGGGCATTGTTGCCACCCTCTCTGTGTATTTTGTAGGTTATGTCTGTACCCGCAGCATTCCACGAAAGCGCTACATTATTTACATTAGCCGTTGCTACAAGCTGTGGTGGATTTGGCGCTGTTTGGTAACGGTGTTCTGCACTCCAGGCAGAACAGCCGCCATCGTCATTACAGCCGCGTACCTGAAATGTATATTGGGTGTTAGACGCTAAGTTAGAAACTGTGGTGTTTACATTAGTGGTGTCTTTTATTTTGCTCGGATCGTATTGGGTGTCTGTGACTTTTTTGTACCTGACCCTATAGCTATTTACTGGTGTTGTTGGCGCAGTCCAGCGTAGTGTTACCTTACCTGCCCCTGCAGCTTGGCTATCAAGTGCGCTTGGAGGTAAGGGCAGTGTTTTAACGTTGAGTACCGCAGGCACGCTTGAGCAAGTGCCTTCGCTATTACAAAATTGCAGGCTATAGCTGTAGTTTGTGCTGGGTTGTAACCCGCTGCTGTCTGTATAAACAGAGCCGCCGTTGTTGTTTGCTGTTTTGTCTATCAGTACTGTTGTTGTGCTAGGGCCTGTACGCTCTAAATGTATGCTCTGCCCCTGCAGAGCGGCAGGAAGCGTTAAGGACACGCTATCGGCTGCAACACTTTGTAATCCAAAACCCTGGTTATCGGGTGAAGATGGATGGGTAGTAATCTTCTTGGCTGGCGTTAAAGGAGTAGCGCATACATTGGTGAACACAATGCAGCTAACCGCCCAGTAATAATAGGAGGTAGAGCCTTGCAAACCAGAATCTGTATAGCTATGTGCAATTCCACCCGTATGGCTACCGTCGTAGCTTCTGCTGGTTACAGGTACGCTCGTGCTGATGTCTGGTTGGGTATTTGTCAGAGTACGGTATACCTGCAGATCGCGGGCTTGAACCGGCGATTGCCAGCGTAGTATTGCTGTTGTTGCACTCGCTGCTTCTGCAGTAAATTGCAGCGCACTATAGTCGTGTCCGGGCGTGGTGATTTTTACCTGTTGCGAGTAGTCTGAGCACTGACCCGCTGCTGTACAGGCTTGCACCCATACGTAATAGTCTGTCGCTTGCTGTAAATTTGTAAGCCTTAGTTGACGTGCCGTAGTCTGCTTTGTTTGCGTGCCCTGTGCATCTGGCTGTGCGTTAACCGAATAGCTAACCACAAACTGGGTGGCTCCTGTTATCGCTTCCCAAGATACTTCAGCGGTACTCTCGTTTTCAACTATAACTGTTGGAGTGGCTGGTGCAGATGGCGCTGTTGTTGCATGCAAAACCTGGCTTAACGGTGAGCAGCCATATGTAGCATTACAGGCTTGTAACCAGTAGTAGTGGGTGCTCAGCGGTAGTAGGTTGGCGTGGGTTGCGGTGCTGCCGGTATATTGTTCTAGCTGCTGTTTACTACTACTGTCTGCACTGCTATTAACGTACACCTTGTAATAGTCGAACGGTGGCTGATCCAACCACTGCAATACTATGCTGGTACTTCCTTGTGGTTGTACGCTGAAGCCATCGATGTTGTTATCGTTAGGCGTAGGGTCAATTTGCGGTGCTTCTGGCGGGGTATGAACAGTTTTTTCTATAGACGGTGTTGAACATCCACTACCAAATTGTGTACACACTGCCAGGCTGTAGCCATAGCTGGTTGCTGGTGTGAGGAAACTATCTACACTTTGCTTAACAGAATTTAAACTTGTAACAACCGGGTCTGCACCACTGGTGGTTCTGGTTAGCTGAAAGTAGGTTCCTTGTATAGCTGGCCAACTTACCGTAATACTGGTGGGCCCAGTGACAGCTAATTGAACCTGACTGCTTGCGGGTTGCGGGTAGGTTGTTCCGCCCTGCACAGGGGTGGGGTTTTGGTTACAACCAGATGTATTACAAGCACTTACCCAGAAAAAATAGTTTGTATTCGCCGGAAGTCCATCTACACGTATGCTGGGAAGATTAACGTTCTTTGGTTGCCCCACAGTCGGTAGCGAATTTTGCGTGCTGTATACCAGTTCGTAGTATTTTGCACCCGTAACCGCATTCCAGGCTAGATCGATGGCGTTCGATTGCTCTAATACAACTCTTGCACCCAACGGCTGAGACGGCAAGGTACTGGTTTTAAGTGGGGTTTGTGCGTAGGTGCAGTCTGTTGCTTCGTTTTGCCCTACGCAAACACCCAACCAGTAGAAGTAGTTTTCACCGGCATGAAGACCTCTATCTGTATAACTGGTTGCAGCAGCAGCGTTTGCTACGTGAACGCGGCTTGCTAATTTTCTATCGTCTGTAATACCTCTAAACAAAACATATTTGGATGCCTGTGGATCAGATGTCCAAGCCAGCGATATTTGCTGTGTACCGTGATTGCTTGCTCTGAGCGATCTTGCGCTGCTGTCAGCAGCCAGCGTTGTAGCATCGACCGGATCAGATGATGCAGAACAGGCGTTTGCGCGGCATGCTTGCAACGCATATTGGTAGTGCGTTGCTGGTTGCACAGTGCTGTCTTGGTATTGCAAGTCTGTGAGATGGCTACCGGCTGTCAGCTCTACCATTTCACTACTTGTGCCCTGCCGTCTAAACACCTTGTATGCATCTGCAGATGATTGGCTCGCCCAAGTGAGCGACACACTGCTAAACCCATTTACTTGCGCGCTGAAACTATTAATAGCCGGTGTTGCAGGTGCAGTCCATACCGATTGTGCATCTGAGTATGCAGAACAAGATGTTTGATCGTTTGCTACACATGATTGCAAACGAAACATGTATTCGGTTCCCGGCACGAGGTTGGTAGCCACAAAAGTACGCGCATCACCAAAATATATTTCTGTATCTTCAACACCCGTATTGTCGTTATAGCTGCTTACTCTGTATTGGTTTGCGTTGTAGTTGTCCCAATACAGGGTGATGCTGTCTTGTTCTATGGCATTAAAGGAAAAAACACCTTCGCCGTTCGCTTTTGTTGGCTTGGCGTATTTGGTATAGGCCTTTACCCACTGTGCGCTATCGCTGCACTGTAGTGCGTTTTCATAACAAGCTTGAATAGCGTATTCGTAGGCTATGCCAGAGGGTAATCCAGCCCCGTTGTTGTTATCTTGATAACTGATAGCCCCCGGTGTGGTGATGGTATGTATCAGCGTGCCCTGGGGGTTAGACGCATCGCGTCTGTGCAATTTGTAACTATCGGCAGACAAGCTATCCCAGCCAAGTGTCACCTGATTTGTTGTAGCAGCGGTTACCGCTAGGTTAATCGCCGTGCTGGCAACTGGGGTATAGACTTCTAGCGCAGAGGAAAGATCAGAACACTGCGTCTCACTCGCACAGGCTTGCAGGGCATAAAAATACCTTGTTTGCGGGCTAATGTTGGCGGTGTCTTCAAATGACGGGAACTGCGATATGTCTCTTGGGGTGCTCGAAAGTACCGTGTCTCTGTTTTTAGATCTGTAGATTTTGTAGGTAACAACGCCGTCTTGACGCGCCCATTGCAGTTTGATACGGCTTGACGTAGCCCCTATGAGCCTGAACGCGCTTGCCCCAACTACTGGGGTTTCTAGCTTGGTGGTTGCAGAAAATCTGGTGCTTTTTTCTGAGCAAATTTCTTGCCCTACCCCACCACTACAGGCTTGCAGCCAATAATAGTAGGTGGTATTTGGTCGTAAACCAGTGTGTTGGTACATCTCAGTGCCTGTACCCAGCAATGCGGTTCTGCTTGCATTTTGCCCGTCGGCAAAAAGCCCCAAATACAACCTGTAATCTGCCCCGGCAGCCGCTGCCCAGCGCACTTCAATTGCTGTATCGCTTTGGGTTTCCGCAATAAAATTGGTTGGCGCAGCAAATGGGGTTTTCACCAATAGTGCTGAAGACGGCGCAGAGCAGGTTCCTGCTGGTGTGCATGCAGCAAGGCTATAACTGTATGTGGTGTTTTGCTGTACATTTCCGTCTGTAAAAGACTGATTTTTTAACGAATTGTCTAGTACTACACTATCTCTACGCAATACGAAATGATCGTCCCCTGGGCGTTTTTTCCACAGAAGGTCAACGCTATTCGATACAACATTAGCTGCTCTAAATGACTGGTCACCAACGTTTGGTGTATTAGGCATAGCATAGGCAGTAACAGGGCCAATTGGGCTGGTGCAGTAATCGCCACCGGCACTACATGTACGAACCCAGTAGTAGTAAGGCACTGCGGGTACAACCGAGGTGTCGGTATAGGATGTGGAGGGTTCTGTTGCACGATTGATTCTTGCTGCATTAGCAAAACCGGCACTGCTGCCACGGTAAACAGAAACGCCTGGGTAGCTATCTACCCAGTCGATTGCAATACCTGTTTCACTCACTACTGCGGTGACTTTTTCTGCTGCAATCGCATTGAGTGTACGTGCCTGAATAGTCGATGATGGTCTTGAACATATGCCAATATTTGCGCCCTGACCACAAGACTGTATTTGGTAAAAATACTGGGTATCTGGCTGTAACTGATCTGTATCTGTATAGATAACCGCTGCATTGACATGCGTAAGGCTGTAGTGCAGCTCGCTGCTGCGTAGATTGAAATTGTCTTCCTCGCTGCGGTAAATTTTATATCGACCAACCCCAGACTGCGCTGTGGGAGGCATAGCCCATGACAAAAGCAACGATTTTTCTGTTTGCCCACTAACCTGAATATTCTCTGGTGTAGACGGCGCTGTAATTGCAGGGCTTGAGCGTGATACCGCTCCACACTCATCTTCGGCATTACATGCCGTTACCCAGTAGAAGTAGGTAGTATTTGCAGCTATTGCATCATTATCATTTAGCTGATATTTATTACCAACTGTCGGCGTAGAACTGCCTGTTGTGTGCCTTCGTGTTGCGGTATTAAAATCATTAGAAGTACTGCGGTATACGTTGTAGGTAATTGCTTTTGCGGCAGGACTCCACTGCAACGCAACTTCAGCGTCGTGCACGGCTCTGGCATAGAGGCCATAGACCTGCGAAGGTATGGTTGAAGGGACGTGTACACTGGCTATGTTAGATAGTGCAGAACAGGCGCTTTCGGAGCAGGATGTCACCACATAATAGTAGGTGGTATTTGGTAGTACGCCTGGGTCACCGTACTCTGGGGTATAACTGGTGTTAACGTAGCGCTCTGCTAGTGGATCACCAAGCTGGCTGATATCAGGATTCGTAACTCTATGTATTTTATAGTAACTTACTTCTCCAGCAGGCCGTTGCCAACGCAATACAGCCAATTGCCGAGTTTCGTCATAACGCGCCGATACATTGGTGATTTTTTTGATCACGTCAACAGACGTAGTCTCAATATCACATGGTTCAGCCACACAGTCAGTTTGACCGCGAGCAATACCTTTTATATCGTCACCACAAGCGGAAATAACAAAAAGCGTAATAAGAAAAAGAACAGCACGAATGTAGCTATGTCTATACACGACAAACCCCGTAGAAACCACCATTAATATTTAGCCTAGCCGCTAACACTCACTAACTACAGGAAGCAGACCCCAAGATTACAACCAAAAGCGGGCATAATTACCCAGCTTAAGCGTTTGTATACGGTTGTGTAACAGAAAAGTTACAATCGATCCCTCTAATCTGCGATACACAAGTTCAGCATAGGGCAACAGTGTGCAAATCCGATAAAACACCTTTGGCGTAGCTGTGTATGCAATAAAAATATGCGCATGAAATTACCACTGAACACCAAAAAATTTGCACAGCAACACTGGCTTACACATGCAATAGCCGGTGTGGCCATCTGCATACTTTGGTTGTGGGATTTTGTTTTTTCAGCGAGCAGCATGCACCAGGACTGGCAGCACGGCTATGCGTATCAATCGCCCTTTTGGTTAGTATGGGCGCGCATGGCGGTGTGCGCTATGCTCGCGCCTATCTATATTCCACGAAAAAAAGATCTATTACCTATAGCGCTATTTTCCATTCCTTTTTATTTACAGTTCTATTTTTTTCATACAGCAATAACACTCGGCGCCCATGCAACCGGAGCATCCGTTGCTCTGGGTATAATGCCAATTGTGGCTGTAATGTTATATATGCTGGGTATGTTGCAAAAAAACAGGCCTAACGCAGCATCCATGCTGGCGTTTTGTTTAGTGGCCATAATTGCAGCGGTGACTGCTTATACAGTGGGCTTTGTCGTAAATACAGCAGTAAACGACGTCTACCCTTCTGCGAAAAGCGTTTTGTATATTCTACTTTCGGGGGTGAGCTGGGGGCTGTGTGCAATACTGGCTACAACACTGGCGCGGAATCTACGCGTCATTATGTTACTAAGCTGGAGCAGTCTATTTGCCGCTTTAGCAAGCGTACCTGTAATGCTTTACCAAGAATCATGGAGCATTGTTGGTGTAACAAATACAATGCATAGAGAAATACTCGGCTTTTTTAATCCATCACCATCATTTTTCTTCTTTTCCATCGGCTGTATAGCCATAGTGCTGTCGCACTATGCTTTTGGGCTGTGGTATTACTTTATACGGCTATATAGCGCAATAACGCTTGCGTGGTGGTTTGCAATACCGCTTACACTCATATGCGCGATCTGGTTACGTATCACGCTATAGAGCACACCAGCAAATTACAGTTATTGAGGCAAAGATTCCCTGCTCACCACCAGTCCTTCTTGGTCGCTATATACCCAGTCACCCAAATGCCAGTGAATGCCACCGCATTGCATTTGCTCTGGTTGTATGCCTTGGCCTTTGCGTTCTGATTTACGCGGAATATGCCCTACTGCCTTAACGTGTAAATTGAGTTTTGCCAGTTCGCCAATGTCGCGCACTGCGCCAAATACGATAATCCCCTGCCAGCCATTTTGTACACCATTAGCGGCAATCATGTCACCCAGCAACGCGTGATCGGTAGACATTCCGGCATCTACAATAAGTATTCTGCCTTCACCGGGTTCAGCAAAAAGCTGCTTTACCACGCTGTTATCTGTATAGCAGCGCGCTAATACCGCTTGCCCAGCACACGCTTGCTTGCCGCCAAACATACGCAAACTGGTGGTACATACTTGCAGTTTTTCTGCGTGATCATCGTACAAATCGCATGTGGTAGTCATGATTGTTCCTCGTTGGTTTGTTGATCTGCCATTTCGGCGTGATGGACTATTTGTTGCGCCCGTTCTTGTATTTGTGCCCGTTCTTCTGGACTTGCATTTTCGCATAATCCATCTATTACAAGCTTGTTTATCAAATACTTACGCAATGATAACAAATCACCAAGTGCATCGACAAACGCCACACGCTGATCAGGAAACAAACGCACCATCGCACTGGTAATTACATAGGCCCGCTTGGGTTTAAGCACCACCAAGCTTTCTAATGACGCGCCCGGGTCTTTAGCCAGCATTTCTGTATTAGCAGAAAGTAATTTGAATGTACGACCGGGCATAATCGCAATGCTGTTTGCGAGGGTTTTTAGCCAGGGGCTCGCCATAACCGATACTAGATAGTCGATACGCGGGTCGAGATTCACCGCAGTAGAACGCAAATTTTGCACGCTAATAACATAGGGGATGGATTCGTTATCCACCCGCCAACGGCTACGCATAATGCGATAGACAATGAAAATTGCCAGTATCACCGCACCAACAATAATGAAGCCCGGCATTGCATTAGGGCCAAAACGGTCCATTCCCATACTTGCCAGCAAAGAACCAGTGGTCAAACCCATAGTTTGCAGGGTAAGCGAGGTGCCAAGCGCCGAAACCGCCTTTTCTGCTTCGAGTTGCTCAAACATAAGCGTGAGACTGAGCGGATAAATACACGAAATTGCCCCACCAAACAGCAATACCAGCGGTAATAAATGCCAGAACGGATCGTCTACTGCGCTCACTGTATAAATAATCATCAAGCCAACCGCCACCACAAGCACGCACAACCCCACAATCAAGCGCCTTTTTTCGGTTTTATCGGCCATTCGCCCAACCGGTATTTGAAACGCCAGTGTTCCCAACTGCATACAGCTAAACACCAATGCCATGCGTGTCTCAATCGGGATGAAGTTCAGCAAATACAGCGCCATAAGCGCAAACAGCGGGCCACCGATCATGCCTGCGACAAAAGCCCCAACAGCGCTACTGGGCGAATCTCGCATCACCTCTAACAGCGGTAACATGCGCTGATCGCCTTCAAGAATTGGCGAAGGCTGCCGACTTAATAATAAGGGTAATAAAGAAGCGCACATCGCCAGCGCAACCAGCGAGAAACTACGAACATCGCCGCTTGGCAACAGCGTAGCGAGTAAAGGAGCCATCATCATCCCAATACCAAAACTTACCTGATATACAGAATAGATAGTGCCTCTGGTGTGCCTGTCGCTAATGGCACTTAACCAACTCTCTAGCGTAATGAACATAACACCCAACGCACCGCCAACAATGATGCGCAAAAACAGGGTAACCACCACCACAGAGGTAAGACTATGCAAAATAGCTGCTGCGCATACTATTGCCGCCATAGCCGAATAGATACGATGGTGCCCATAACGCACAATAAGCTTGTGCCCATAACGACTAGCCAAAAGAATACCAATCGAATAGCAGGCCATTACCGCCCCAATACTCGATGAAGAAAGCCCATTGCGGTGCATAGTCAGCGGTAGCAACACAAGCAAAGATCCGTGGCCGCAAGCGGCAAAGAAAATAGCGGCATAAATTGCCTTCACACGAACGATATTGCCTAGTATCAGGCTTTTCACAATGGTCCCCTCAGCACAAAAACCATATAGTATGCCAGAGTGCATCTGAACAACAGATTTTATGATTTTTTACACGCATCCCCTTGTAAACGCTGGGATAAAGTGCAGATTTATCAGAAAAAACAACACCGCAAACAATGCCTTTGCAGGCAGGTTTTGTGTGTACAGGTATATAAATGCATCGCACAAAGGCTATCGTAAAAACCCTATATATCTATATTATTAAAAGCATGCTCACCGCGTTATATAACCTGCTGTAGTAATACAGCAGGCACTTACTCTTTTACTCTAAAATTTTTGGGTACGAGCTGGTAGCGTTTGAGCTTGTCATACAGGGTTTTACGCGGCAACTGTAAGGCTTGGCATACACGCACAACGTCGCCATTGTGTTGTACCAAAGCATCTTCTAAACAGGATTTCTCAAGCTGTGCCATCCATGCTTGCAGCCCTAGGTGCTCTGGGCGATCGGAAATATCGGCGGGTTCAACCAACTCTTCCAGCCCCATCACCATACGCTCGGCGTGATTACGCAGCTCGTGCAGATTACCCGGCCAGGGACGCGTCATAAGTCTGCCGAGCAAGGCACCAGAACACTGCGGTGCTGGTTTGTGCATTCTTTGCGCTGCTTGATCGATAAAAAGCTGAAATAGCATGGGAATATCGGCAGATCGCTCGCGTAGTGGCGGCATGGCTATACGCGCAACATCTAGCCGGTAATAAAGATCTTCACGAAACGTCTGCTCCAGCATCATCTGTTGCAGATTGTGGTTGCTAGACGCCACCACTCGCACATCCAGCGTTTTGGCTTTGCTGCTACCTTCGTGCACTATGTGGTTGGTGATAAAACGCAACAGGCTCGCCTGGCTTTGTAGCGGTAAAGAGCCAATTTCATCAAAAAACAGGGTTCCACCATGTGCTTGCTCTACCAAACCCGTGTGCGATGGCCCACCAAACAGGGTGCTTTCTGCGCTATCTGGTTGTATCAGGCTGCAATTTACCAGTACAAACGGTGCTTGTTGGTTGCCAAGTTTGTGAATCACCTGCGCTGCCAATTCTTTACCCACCCCGGTTTCGCCCGTAATGAGTACATCGGCATCGCTGTTTGCAATAGTGCGTAATCTGTCTCTGAGTTGCTGCATGGGAAGCGATTCACCATAGAGCATGCGACTCGCTGCATCCTTGCTATAACGCACACTGCGTAGTCTGCGGTTTTCCATTACCAAGCGTCTTTTTTCGCAAGCGCGTTTTACCACCTGTACCAGTTCATTGGTGTCGCAGGGTTTTTCAAGAAAATCGTAAGCCCCAAGATTCATTGCCTTGACTGTCATGGGTATATCACCGTGGCCGGTGAGCATCACTACCGGAATATCCTTGTCTAGGCGCTGGCAATGTGCCAACAATTGCATACCGCTTTCTCCGGGCATACGTACATCGCATATTATTGTGCCGTCAAAATTGGCACTCAGTTGCAGCCTAGCCTCTTGCGCAGATTTCGCCTGCAACACCTTACAATTTGCGAGTTCCAACGATTGCCCAATCGCGTCGCGTACTGACTGATCGTCGTCAACCAATAACACCTGATACATTAGCCCGCCCCCACAAGTGGTAGTTCTAAGACAAATTCTGCGCCACCATCGGCACGATTATGTCCCCTGATAGCACCGCCATAGTTTTGCACAATGCCATAGGATATGGAAAGACCTAACCCCATACCATTTTGCTGCTCACTCACCTTGGTTGTATAAAAAGGATCAAACATTTTTTGCGGATCCTCCAAACCCGGCCCCCAATCGCGCACCACCAGTCGGGCCTTTTTACCGCTAATTTGCAAACCTATGTCCATGCGCTTGTGCGGCATATTTTCCATAGCATCTATGGCGTTGGTAATCAGATTGATCAATACCTGTTGCAGTTGCACTCTGCCGCCACGTACCACTACCGTTTGCTCTGGGGGCTGCCAGTTTAGATCAACTTGCTGTGAAATCAGACGGTTACGCACAATTTCCAAGGCATCTTCAATAACCCGTTGCATTAGCACATCGCTTTCTGCTTCCCCCTGTTTGCCAGCAAAGCTGCGCAGATTGCGAATTATTTGCGCCATTTTTGTTGCCAAGTCAGCAATTTTTTGCAGGTTAGCCGCCGTGTCCTCGGTTCTTTTGCGTTCTAAAAACACCCCTGCATTGTCGGCGTAGGAGCGTATAGCTGCCAATGGCTGATTAAGTTCGTGTGATATGCCAGCCGCCATTTTACCCAGTGCCGATAACCGTGCTGTTTGCACCAGTTCGTGCTGGGTTTGTTGCAAGGCTTCCTGTGCCTGTTTACGTTCAATAACTTCTTTACGCAACTTGGCATTGCTACGTGTCATAGCGCGTGTTCTGGCCGCAACCTGGGCTTCTAATTTTTCACTATGGTGCTGCTCTAGGGTAAGGCGTTCACGCAGAATTTTTCGTCGCTGCAATACCACCAATACCAACAGGCTCACCACAACACACACACTTGCGGCAAACCACGCCTGTAGTCTGGCACTGGTATGCACCGGGGTAATGTCTTGAACCTGATGTGCGTGCATGTTGAGACCCGGCACCAATCGGCTAATGTGCAACCCCCTACCCGGTAACAAACCCTGTGCATGGAAGCGCCATAAGCTGTGCGAAAATTGGTTGCTTATATCAACAGGCAAAGGGTGCAGCAGATGTTGCGGATAATAAAATATCTCGCTACTCGGCATAGGCAGATCGGGAGATGGGTTAAACACGGTGAAATAAATTTCACTGCGATTCGCCATAAAAGCCACACCATGAACATCGGTAAAAAACACCACCGGCGCCATAGCACGCCAACTTGATTCTATGGTTTCTACATCAATACGCACCATCAACACATAGCGCACCTGCAAACTCGCATCGCGCACTGGGCTGGCAAAATAGTAGCCCCGCGCTACAGGGCTATCACCAAGACTGTGGTGTTCACCCAGCGTTCCCTGTAGCGCTTGGGTAAAAAACGGATAAACAGATAAATCTTGATTCGGCATTGCCGCACCGTCCCACGGAGTGGAATGCACCAATACCTTGCCATTGGCATCTGCCAAATATATGCCTGAAGCGCCATTGATATCTGCCATGCGCTGCAAAAAAGCCTGGGTATCGTCTGATACCGCAGCGTGCTCCAAAACAACCGCGATGTTTTTCGACAAATGACGGAACCGATCAAACTCGCTGGTCAACCGGTCAATCACCTGTTCCAAGCTTGATTCTGCGCGCACTTGCAGTCCAAACAAACCCTGATGATAGGCACGAATATAGACCGCCCATACCACCGCAAGCGTGATGCTTAATGTCACACCAAGGGCAATGAATACACGCAGAACGCGCGGACTACATAAGCGTTTAACTAGCATTGCGATTACAGCATTAATCGCGGTATTGGCTGTGTTTCCAACACCCCTGCACGTGATCGTTCACCATCCCGACCGCTTGCATAAATGCATAGATGATGGTGCTTCCAACAAAACGCATACCGTGTTTTTTTAAATCCTTCGACAGCCTGTCGCTCAGCGGGGTGGTTGCTGGCACCTGCGAAAATTGCTGCCAGTAATTGATAATTGGGGTGTTATCAACATAGCTCCACAAATAGCTGTCGAGTGATCCGTATTGCTGCTGCAATGCCAGCGCAACCTGCGCATTGGTTCGTGTAGCGTATATTTTGAGGCGGTTACGCACAATGGCGGGGTTCTCGCGGAGCGCTTCAAGCGCGCTATCAGACATCTGCGCTACCTGTTCAATAACAAAGCCATGAAAGGATTGGCGGTATCCCTCGCGCTTACGCAAAATAGTTTCCCAGCTTAAACCAGCCTGCGCACCTTCTAAAATCAGCATTTCAAATAGGTGCCTGTCATCGTGTTGCGGAACGCCCCATTCTTCATCGTGGTATTGGGCGTAATACCCCTGACCTGGCTTATAGCCAAAGCAGCGTACTTTGCCGTCTTCACCTGGTTGTAACATGCTGGCCTCTGGGTATTGCTGTGAAATGCATAAGCTGCTTACTTGCCGCCGCTAACATCGACAATAGTGCCGGTGCAAAAAGAAGACTGATCTGAAAGCAGCCAAGCAATGGCATCGGCTATTTCTGCTGGCTGTCCTCCGCGCGCCATAGGCACACTGCTGGCAAGCCTGTCTACCCTGCCGGGCTCACCGCTGCTGGCGTGAATATCTGTATAAACATATCCGGGGCGTACCGCATTGACCCGTATGCCTTCGCCTGCAACTTCGCTGGCTAAACCTTTGGTAAAGGTATCCATAGCACCCTTGGTTGCCGCATAGTCCACATATTCGTTTGGCGAACCGAACCGTGCAGCAATAGAAGACACATTAACAATATTGCCTCCCTGCTTGCCCTCGCTGGTAGACATACGCAGCACAGCTTCGCGACTACACAACATGGGACCAATACTATTTGTAGCAAACACACGCTGCATACGCTCGGCAGATATCTGGGTAAATCTGCTTTGTGCCATGAGTATGCCAGCATTGTTTACCAGTGCGTCGAGCCTGCCGAAGCGCGTATCTATCGCTTCAAACATAGCCATTATGGCGCTTTCATCAGCAATATCGGCCTGCGCCAGATGCGCTTCAACACCATAACCCTCTACTTGCTGCACTACTGACTGCGCTGCTTGTAGGTTGCGCATATAGTGCACCACCACATGGTAACCGTCTTGCGCTAAGCGAATAGCGGTGGCAGCGCCAATTCCCCTGCTAGAACCGGTAACCAACGCCACCTTGTGCATGCCTACTATTCCACGCTTATGCTGTAATCAGCAAAAAAATCGTTGCCCTTGTTGTCGATAATCACAAATGCTGGAAAATTCTTCACCGTAATTTTCCATACCGCTTCCATGCCCAATTCAGGGAATGCTAAGGTCTCTACTTTGGTAATGCCTTCCAGCGCAACCCGTGCAGCCGAACCGCCAATTGTGCCCAAATAGAAACCACCGTAGGTATTACAGGCCTGTACCACCGCTTTCGATCTATTGCCCTTGGCCAGCATTACCATGCTGCCGCCGTGTTGCTGAAACAGATCGACATAGGCATCCATACGCCCAGCAGTGGTAGGGCCAAACGCACCAGATGCATAGCCTTCTGGGGTTTTTGCTGGCCCAGCGTAGTAAACGGGGTGTTGTTTAAAGTAATCCGGTAGCGGCTCGCCCTGTAACAGCTTTTCTTTGAGTTTGGCGTGCGCAATATCACGCGCCACAATCAATGTGCCAGACAAATTAAGTTTGGTCGCCACCTTGCACGTATCGAGCTTGTGTAACACCTGCTCCATGCCAGCGTCTAAATCAATATCAACCTGCTCGCTGCTCAGTTTTGCCGCGTCAATATCTGGTAAAAAGCGCGCTGGGTTATGCTCTAACTGCTCCACATATACCCCGCTGGAATCTATACGCGCCAAAGCCTGACGATCTGCCGAGCAGGAAACACCCACCGCAACCGGGCAGCTTGCGCCGTGACGTGGTAAACGCACAACACGCACATCGTGACAAAAATACTTACCGCCAAACTGTGCCCCAATGCCCAGATCACGCGACAATTGCAAAATTTTGGCTTCCCATTCGAGATCGCGAAACGCTCTGCCAGAACCATCGCCACTGGTCGGCAGGTTATCTAAATAACGGCAAGATGCGAGCTTGAGGGTTTTCAGCGCAAACTCTGCCGAGGTACCACCAATAACCACACCCAAGTGATAAGGAGGGCAAGCCGCCGTACCCAAGGATGCAATTTTTTCAGCAAGAAAACGCGTCAAGGTTTCCGGGTTCAGTACCGCTTTGGTTTGCTGAAACAAAAAGCTTTTATTGGCAGAACCGCCACCCTTAGCAATACACAACAACTCGTAGGCACTGCCCTTACCAGCGTAAAGTTCAATTTGCGCAGGCAGATTATTACCGGTGTTCTTTTCTTCAAACATCGAAAGCGGAGCCATTTGGCTATAACGCAAATTGTTGTTGGCATAGGCATTAACTATGCCCTGGGCAATTGCAGATTCTTCACCGCCGTCGGTAAACACCACATTACCCTTCTTGCCCATAACTATGGCTGTGCCCGTATCTTGACACATAGGCAAAACGCCCCCCGCCGCAATATTGGCGTTGCGCAATAGATCATAGGCCACGTAGCGATCGTTATCCGATGCCTCACTATCTTCAACTATAGCGGCCAACTGCTGCAAATGTCCCGGACGCAGAAAATGCGCAATTTCAGCAAAAGCCAATTCTGCAAGCTGGGTAAAAGTGCTATTCGCTATGGCTATGCCCTGTTCACCATTGATACTCAGCGGCGACACGCCACCAATATCGAGTTTGCGCATAGGAACATGGCTGTTGGAATACTGCAGGATAGGAGAATAGGTCATGATCTAAACAATGCCGTGATGAAAGCACAGCATTGTAGCAGTGCTGCCAACGACAGCACCACCGCACACTCGATGGATTTACTTATTTATTACGTGCTGCGCGTAGCCGAAAGCCGTAGACCAGGGCCGCAATACTGGCAATAAACACCGGCAATAACATAATGTCTATATAGCCCACCAAAGCAGAAAGCCCCAACACACCAAGCGTAATTACCAGCGCCGGGGTAAAACAACATATAGCTGTTATCACCAGACCAACTACCCCACCTGTGATCCATTTATTCATCGCCTTACTCCACGTACTATCTATACAACCCCTGACCAGACCAGCATACTGGCACTAAGCACAAGCAAACGCCAAACAACCCAGCTATTTACTCTGTGATTTGCCATAGCCAATTGCGGCAAGTTTCTTTTGCCAAGGCTTGTCGTCGGCTTGCCATTTTATCTCCTTGCCCTTCCATACCAGCGACAGCTTATCGGCGTGCAAAAAGAGTATTTCTGCATCGCTTAATGAACGGCTAAAATCGTGCTGGGCGCGATTCTGGTACAGCGGGTCACCCACAATTGGGTGCCCAATAGATTGGCAATGCACCCGAATTTGGTGCATACGGCCTGTTCTGGGCTCGCAATCAATAAGCGTGACCGGGACCTTTTGAATATAACCCTTCGCCACAGGAGAAATATAGGTGCTGGCCGTTTTACCCTGTTGATGGTCAACCAATACGCGGGTATGCCCCGTGTTTTCTTTGGGGTACAAAGGCAAGTCCACGTCTTGCGACTTATTTAAATGGCCATACACAAGTGCCTGATAATGCTTGTGAACACTGCGCTCTTTCCACAATGCCTGTAGCCCTTTCAAAGCAGTGGCATTTTTAGCAAGCAGCAAGCAGCCAGATGTCAGTCTATCGAGCCGATGCACAAGTTCTGGAAAACGCGGATTGGCATAGTGGGTACGCAATGCCTCTACAACACCAAATGCATGGCCGCTGCCACTGTGCACTGGCCAGCCAGCTGGCTTGTCTACCAGCACCATGTCTGCATCGCTAAAAACAATTGCCTCGGCTATGCGCGACACATGCCTGTCGTGTACAACAATTTCTCGTTTCTCTTCCTGCACAAATGCAGGCGGAACCCGCACTAACTGACCGCTTTCTAATCTGGTTGACGCCTTAGCGCGTTTACTGTCTACCCGAACCTCACCACTGCGAATAATCCGGTAAATCCAGTTTTTGGGATGGTGTCTGGCATGGCGCGCTAAAAAATTATCTAACCGCTTGCCATTATCACTGTGTTCTACCTCGAACAGATTGCTTGCACTCACGACAGTTCCTCGGCTATTAACTCGGCCTGATATTCGTTGACCAGACTTTCAATCAGCATGTCTAAATCACCCTGCATAAATTCTTGTAAACGGTATAGGGTAAGTTCGATACGGTGATCGGTAACCCGCCCTTGTGGAAAATTATAGGTACGAATCCGTTCCGATCTATCGCCAGAACCAACCAGCAGTTTGCGCGAATGCGCTTGTTTTTGCTGCACCTCGCGTCTTTGCATATCCACCAACCGCGCTTGCAATAGCGCCATCGCCTTGGCTTTATTTTTATGCTGCGAACGCTCATCCTGACACTCCACCACCAACCCACTGGGAATGTGGGTAATGCGAATTGCCGAATCTGTGGTGTTTACATGCTGCCCGCCAGCGCCAGACGAACGGAACGTGTCTATGCGTAAATCGTCGCGTTTAATCGTGGTTTCTGCTTTTTCTTCCGGCTCTGATAAGACCGCAACCGTACAAGCAGACGTATGAATGCGCCCCTGGGTTTCGGTTTCTGGAACACGCTGTACCCTATGCGCGCCAGATTCAAGCTTCAGCTTGCCGAACACCTGTTTGCCGGTAATCTTGGTAATAATTTCTTTATAACCACCGTGCTGCCCTTCTGCACTGCTCACCACTTCCATCTGCCAAGACACCCGCTCGCAGTATCGGAAATACATGCGGTACAAATCTCCTGCAAATATGGCTGCCTCATCGCCACCAGTACCGGCACGAATTTCAAGGTATACATTGCACGCATCTTCGGGATCATCGGGCAATAAGAGTTTGCACAGTGCGTCGTAGGATGTTTCTAACTGCTGCTCCAGCTCTGGCAGCTCTTCTTGTGCCAGACTGCGAATTTCGGTATCGCCATCGTCTAACAGTGCCTTAGTAGAAACAATATCGGTTTCCAATGCACTGAAGCGGCCATATTCCTCGCTCAGTGCGCCCAGATCGGCGTATTCCTTGGCAAGCTTCTGGTATTGCGCCTGATCGTTCATCACCGCAGGATCGCTGAGCATAGTGCTCAACTCAGCGTGCCTTTCGCACAGATGTAAAATTTTGTCGCGAAGCGATGCTCTCATGGCTCTATCTAAACTAAAAGGGCAAGCATTATGGGCACAAACGCAGCAAGTTGGGATTTCTGTAGCGTTTTTATCCAGCACACAAGGCTGTGTCGATTAGTGTTGACCCATCACCCAGCAAGCAAATAGCTACTGGATGATTGCAACAAACCTACGCCATATCTATCCGCAACTCTGACGCCTTATCAAATAGAAAAATCTCTTTGGCTTTGCATGCAATGCCTATGGTTTGTTTGGCTTTGGGTGGATTGAGCCCTTTGTTTTCAATAACGATTTTTTCGCCATTTGCTGCCGATGCGTGGACGTATGAAACACCGCCGAGTTTTTCAACTATATCGACCGTCCAGCCAGTCCCTTTGGCTTCAAGCTTCAAATGCTCCGGACGAATACCAACATACACATCGCCGTTGGTAGCCGATGGCGCGCTGACTTGCATACTCGGCATAGATGCCAGCAGTACATCGCCTGCTGTCGCAGTGCCAGAAAGAAAGTTCATCGAAGGCGAGCCAATAAAACCCGCTACAAATTTATTATTCGGCTGTGTATACAGCTCCATGGGTGTGCCTACTTGCTCAATAACCCCAGCGCGTAACACCACAATTTTGTCTGCCAGTGTCATGGCTTCTACCTGATCGTGGGTTACATAAATCATGGTTGCGCCAATTTCTTGGTGCAATCTGGCAATTTCTACCCGCATATCCACGCGTAGCTCGGCATCCAAATTCGAGAGGGGTTCGTCAAACAAAAACACTTCTGGCCCGCGTACCAAAGCCCGCCCTATGGCAACACGCTGGCGTTGCCCGCCAGACAGTGCTTTGGGCTTGCGCTTCATATATTCATCTAACTTGAGAATTTTGGCTACTTCGCCTACTTTTTCGCTCACTGTGGCCTTGTCTACCCCATTCATTTTGAGGCCAAATCCCATGTTCTCTTCTACCGTCATATGCGGGTAGAGTGCATAGGTTTGAAACACCATTGCAATGCCACGGTCTGCGGCGTCTGTATTGGTAACGTCGCGTTCACCTATGTGGATTGTTCCGTCACTGGTTTCTTCAAGACCGGCAATCATCCGCAGCAGTGTAGATTTACCACAGCCAGATGGCCCAACAAAAACGCAAAACTCACCCTGTTCAATCTGGAGATCAACTCCATGGATAACCTGCGTATTCCCATAGCGTTTTACCGCATTAGTGAGTGTTACTCCTGACATTTTTCTCTCCTCCTGATTAAACGAGCATCCAGCTAGCTGCGTTTTCCGCAATTTTCTGTGCTGTTTCTTGTAATTGGTGTTTGTAACCGCTCAACGCTTCCAATGAGGTACGCGATGTTGAACTTGTAATGGACAGACCGCCAAGCAGTTCATTTGACGGAGTTGTTATGGCGACGGCAATACAAATTATCCCTGGCTCGTGTTCTTCACGGTCGTAAGACACGCCTTCGGCTTTTATCTTCTTTAGTTCTGCGTTGAAGCTTTTGGCATCGGTAAGCGTGTTTTTTGTATGCGCGTGGAATCCCTGCAATACTATTAAGCGTTTGCGTGCGCTTTCTTCAAGGTTAGCCAGCATAGCTTTACCAACACCAGTGCAATAGGCCGGACCTATTTTTCCGGCATCAGAATACATAGAGATCGGACTGTGCGAATTACGCTTGTAAAGATACAACACCTGCCCATTATCGAGTTTTGCCAAGTGAACAGTTTCGCCAATTTTCTCTGAAAGTGCATTTATTAAGGGAGTTGCAATGGGCGCAAGCGAGGCGTTTTTCCAGGCTGAATGCGCTAACCGAACCAAACGAAATCCCAATGCATAATGACCATTCTCTGCATTAAAACTCAGCATATTCTGGCTAACTAATGTTTGCAACAGCCTGTAGGTTGAAGGCTTGGGATAGGGGCTTTTTTCAAGAATGTCATTAAAGCGAACTGGCTTGTTAAAGCTCTCAACAATATCAAGAACCCTTATAGCTTTACCCACCGTTCCATCCACCTGAGGGGAGTTGCTCACCTGGTTCCTCCTAAAATTGTTGATTGACTTCTACTATAAATCGTGTTTAATTGAGTTTCAATACGTAAAGTCAAGTTTCAAATAATGAAACAAAAAAATCCATTTGTCAACTGAGGAGAAGGAAAATGACAACTATTAAAATGAAAGTAATCGGCTTGTTCTGTAGCGTCTTGTTCGCCAGCAATGCATTCGCCGGCGACCTGGTAATCAACTTCGATGACCCCAACCCGGCTCCAAAAGCTGGATTTGAAGCAGCCGTTGAGGCTTTTAAAGCTGCGCACCCTGATGTGAAGGTAACAGTCAACATCAATGATCGCGAAGCACATAAAACAGCTATTCGTAATTTCCTTTCTGCAGATGCTCCAGACATCACTGCATGGTATCCCGGCAACCGCATGGCACCATTTGTTGATGCTGGTCAATTTGAAGATATTTCTGATCTGTGGAAATCGGATCCGAACCTTTCGAAAAATTTCGAAGCCATCAAACCAACTATGACACGAGATAATAAGCAATGGGGTGTTCCCTATTCGTATTACCAGTGGGGTGTGTATTACCGGTCTGATATTTTCGCCAAGCATGGTATAGAAAAACCAGGTACATGGAATGAACTGCTTGGTGCTTGCGACACACTCAAGAAAAACGGTGTAACTCCATTTACTATCGGCACCAAATACCTCTGGACTGCCGCTGGTGTGTTTGACTACCTGAACCTTCGTACCAACGGTTATGAAGTGCACAACGGCCTAACCGCAGGAAAAATCAAATACACAGACGATCGCATTCGCGCAACCTTCAAAAACTGGGAAACCATGCTTGATCGTTGTAGCTTCATTGACAACCACGCCACTATGTCCTGGCAGGATGCATTACCACCATTCGTCAAAGGTGAAGCAGCCATGTATGTGATGGGTAACTTTGCAGTTGACGCAATGAAGGAAGCTGGACTCAAGTATGACCAAATCGACTACTTCCAGTTCCCGGAGATCACCGCTGGTTTATCCCGCGCTGAGGAAGCACCTGCGGATGCCCTTTTCATTCCTTCAAAAGCAAAAAACAAAGCAGATGCACGTAAATTTCTCGCGTTTATTGCACAGCCACACATTCAGGCAGAATGGAACAAAACCATTGGTCAGTTACCACCTAACTCAAAATCGGCTATTAACAAAGACGACAAGTTCATTGTTCAAGGCTTCGAGACGGTATCTACCGCTTCTGGACTTGCCCAGTTCTTTGA
>JAXGGS010336618.1:0-13413 GCA_035585475.1 Armandia brevis
AAAATTATAAAGAGTAAGTACAAAATAGTATGAATTAGATAGAAATATGCATCAATATTCTAAAATGATTGTTAATAAAGTGGAATAATTGCCGGATAAATGATAATTAATTATGTGAACAATTATAATATGATGTGTTGATGAATGATTTTTTAAATTGAGAAAAATTTCCCATAATGCCCCAAGTGACTGTCAGCCTTTATATACGGAGAGCGGCGTAAAATCAGTTCACGTCACAGACAAATCGGAAGTGTGTGGATGTGTGCTGCTGTAACTGGGTAATTGTTGGGAATAAGGCCAGTTTATGTAACGACATTGATACGCATGTTCCCATATGAATGAATTGAGATATCAACAAGTTTATTTGACAATTTGAGATTTAATCGAAGTATCCACATGTGGAATTATATACTTCCTGAGCCATCTTTGATCACGAAAATTGACATATAGTCAAAAATCAATGTAAATTTCAAAACACGCTTGAATTATATTAAAATTTCGATCATTTGTCACCTAGTGAACTATTTGACCGCCATTCTGTATAAGCAGCCACAGTACCTAAGCCCCATACAAGTAGAGCTGTGCGAGCACAGCTACTGGCAGGCAGCCAACACTCTCTACAGTATTAACGTGAACGATGCAGAACATATCTACGGCTTAATCGACACATAATCAGCAATTAAAAATGATATGGGCAGGGTGGACAAACGTTAATATAATAAATAAGTTGTTTCCCAAGCTTATTTTTGCTTGGAATTCAGGGGGGTGGCAGGGACGCGAATAAGGGTGGCATGCATCTTTTTATTTTTATTTTAGAAATATTTGGCCCATTCTAAAGCATTTAAGCATATGAGGGGTGTTTTTTAAAACTCTCAATTTCTCTTTTTTGGGTTCCCTCTTTTGTAGGGGGTGGGATTTAAAAAAAAAGAATATTTTGGGAAATAGGGGGCCGCATTTTTTTGGTATTTTACAAATAAGGGGTAGCAGTTTTTTCTTCTTCTTGATATCTTGAATAAAAAGATGGGGCGTGGGGTCTCAGGCCCATCCGGGCGGAGCCTACAACTTATTAATTTTAAACGACGTCACCAGGTAATGCAGAGATTGTGGTTAAATTTGCCGTATTGCCTTCGTTATATTGATAATTTGGTGTTTATTTAATGGTGTCACCCACTTTATATTGATCATCTCGTGTAGATTGTGCGATGCAGCTACTGTTTAACCGAACATACGGAATAACTTGTTCTGTGTGAGTCACGCCATATCAATACTGTGACGTGTGATCGATATTATATTGACTTATATTTATATTGTAACCGGAACTGTTGTCTCGGCTTTATATCCATCATCTAGCATAACTTTGCAGTGTTACTTGTGTTATACAAATCTTCTAGTGTAACTTAAGTGTTACCAACGTTATCTCAATATTCTGTTGTAACTTGTTCTATGCTACACGTCTTATGTCGATTATATTGCGTAACTGTGTTACCAGGGTTAAAAGAGGCCTACGTATAACGAATAAAACAACCGGCAATTTATCAATAAACACCTAAAACTGGCACTGTTTTCTGATAAATGCGTACATTTAGAACAGTTTACTGAAAACTGCATAAAACTAGCCCAGTTTACAGAAAACAGCATAAAACTAGCACATATTTCTGATAAATGTTTAAAACTATCTCAGTTTACTAAAACTGGCACAGTTTTATAAAAACCACCTGATTCTGCCCGGTTTACTGAGAAACTGAGAGAACTGGGTCACCATGCACGCCGCTAGCTTCTTATATACGGAGAGGGGAGCCAAATCAGCTCACATCACCCACAGATCGCGAGTGTGTGGATGTGTGCGGCTGTAACTTGATAATTCTTGTGACAAACGCTAGAAGTATATTCAGTATTATTGATGTTCACAGATGTACTGTGCTGGACACGCTGCTCTTGAGGTAAGTAGAATTTGAGCTGGGATAACACATTTACATGGCACAGCAAGTCTGTATGTCGCAGTATCCACCACTAATATTTCAAACGTCCAATTTAGTCTCGACCCGTTTCTGCTCCAGGCCTCGCGAGCATGTGCTGTATATTCGTATTTGTCTCTTAAATAACGCGCCACCCTTATTCAATAATGAAATTTTGACGAGATAATTTACAGGTTTAAAGAATTAGATGATGCCAAATATAGGTACTACACTGTCGGTTCGGTTAATATTTACTAAAATAGATGTGTCCAGACAATTCTCTGACCCGCTACTTTATATATCGATCAAGTCATCACAGATCTATTCCAATACTTTGTGTGTGTAGCTGAAGTACTTTAATACTAATTAACCCTTAACACTTTTAAAACCTTTAAAGCTAACCGAGGCTTTTCGCACGCTTGTCTGAGAACAGGCAGACAGACTGATGTCTTGACGAGACGAGCTACTGCGGTGTGTTATCAAGCATTATATATCACTTTTACAGATGGGATATAAGCATTATACATTATTAATGTATCAATCTGTCTTACTTACAATAACACTAAGCTCCAGCGTTGTGAATTATATTCCCTGATATGCATCATTTGTCATTACTTAAAACGTTCCTTGAGGTTTGAAAGCTTCACCGGGATCTGACATTTTGACCGCCTCAAACTCTCAGTCATGTTGGATCGGCAAATGAATGTCAAATGAAAATGACTTTTATTCACTAAGTTGCCGTTATTAACCGGGTCGATCCAACCTCTCTGACCTTACCTTCGTTTCAATGCAAACTTTATGTGCTGACAGGGAGGGACAGTTAAAGATCGCTGAGACACACATACTAACCTGGCCTACTAAGTTCACGTGTAAAAAACACAGGTTAACAAGAACCACTCGGTGTATTCGCGAAAGTGCCTAAAACTGACACAGTTTTATGAAAACCACCCGATTCTGCCCGGTTTACTTAAAAACTGAGAAAACTGGGTCACTACGTACGCCGCTAGCTTCTTATATACGGAGAGCGGGGCAAAATCAGCTCACATCACCCACAGATCGGGAGTGTGTGGATGTGTGCGGCTGTTACTTGATAATTCTTGTTACAAACGCTAGAAAAGTAAGTGTATTTAGTATTATTGATGTTTATAAATGTACTGTGCTCAACACGCTGCTCTTGAGATAAGTAGAATTTGAGCTGGGAAAACCCATTTACATGGCACTGCTAGTGTGTATGTCGCAGTATCCACCACTAATGTTTCAATAACCCAATTTGACCTTCAAACTGTCATTTACTTTATGATTGGATCCCAAACAAATATATAGTTGATAGCATGCTTATATGCCTGTATTTCAATGAATCTGTAGTGATAATTCTGTCTTCTATTACCGAATCAAAACCTTGACGTACTCCCTGTGTAAGATGGGGGTGTGCGGCCTGTCGATTTGGGGTCCATCACAGTTGATTCATGTCAGAATGTTGTCCGGGCTTTGCGAGCGGAAATCCGTCTCTGAATAGGGTATTGCAAGGGAGTGGTAACCCGCAATACATACCTCTTTCCGAGCTGACTCGTGAAAAATCGGGGGGCTATCCGAACGACCAGAGCACAAAATCAGCTCACATCACCAACAGATCAGGAGTGTGTGGATGTGTGCTGCTGTAACTGGGTAGTTGTTGGGAATAAGGCTAGAATGAGTAATTTTAATGTCATTGATACATATGTTTACACATGTCCGAATTGGGGTATTAACAAGTTAATTTGACAATTTGAAAATTAATCCACCCCTAGAATTATTTACTTCCTGCTCCAACTTTGACCACGAAAATTGACATTGCGTTTATCTCGGAAAAATTCTATGTGAATTTCAAACCATGCTTGTATCCTGTATTTCCATGAACGTTTATTAAAATTTCAATCATCTGTCATCTACTGAAATCTTTGCCACATTCTGCGCGGGGCATTGCGAATACGTCCCGTGTACACTGTCGGTTCGGTTAATATTTACTAAAATGTATATCTCTGCACAAATCCAGACAATTCTCTGACCCGCTACTGTATATATCGATCTAGTCATCACAGATCTATTCCTATACTTTGTGTGTGTAGCTGAAGTACTTTAATACTAAGTAACCCTTAACACTTTGAAGACCTTTAAAGCTAACCGATGCTCTTCGCACGCTTGTCTGAGAACAGGCAGACGGACTGACGTCTTGACGGGGTCTCAGCTACTGTGGTGTGTTATCAAGCATTCTATTTCACTTTTACAGATGGGATAAGCATTATACATTAATAGTGTATCAATATGTATAACTTACAAAAACACTAAGCCTGAGCGTTGTGAATTATATTCCCTGATATGCGTCATTTATCATAACTTAAACCGTTCCTTGAGGTTTGAAAGCTCCATCGGGATCTGACATTTTGACGCTTCACATTCTCAGTCAAATTGGATCGGCAAATGGATGTCAAATGAGAATGACTTTTATTCACTATCCAACCTCTCTGAATTTACCTTCGTTTAGACGCAAACTTTGTGTGCTGACAGGGAGGGACAGTTTAAGATCACTGATTGACAAGTTGATTTACGTAAAAAGGGGGGGGGGGGGGGCAATCCGAGCTCTTTTAAATCAAAATGGTGCGTTAATTGCCGATTCTTGCAAACAACTCGTAAAAAATTTAAAGTGTACAGAAAAGTATCACTGGACCATGAAATGCATGAGATGAAGTGGAAGGGGACATGTAACACATGGCAATTGGGAATTCCCGCCCTGAAAACACATTTCACAGGTGTTTTGTGTTATGAAAGCACTTCTCAGTGTTCAGTTTAATCCCACATACAGTAGAAGAGCGGCGTGAACAAGGAGATGGACTTTGCCTGGGCATTGCGAGCGGGTATCCTTCTCTGCGATGGGCATTGCGAGCGGATTGAGCCCCCGAATTGGGCTATGGGAGCTGCCGCTCGAAAAATACACCCCTTAGCGAGCGGCGTGATGAAAAAAAGTGGGGGCTCTCCGAGCGGCCGGAGCGCGAAAAAGAGGGGGCTTTCCCGCCGCACATACCCGCATTGCGAGGTACAGTGACTGCCCCCCCCCCTCCCCGGGACCATTTTTCGAGCCCCCTTGTGAAAAATGGGGGACTATCCGAACTGCCGATAACGAACAAGAAGGTGCTAGGCCTATACCGCCACACACACCCATAGTGAAAGGAATAGTGATCCCCCTCCTCCATCCCTCCTTGAGTTTGCTGCCTGTGTAAACAACCATTTCTGAAGAACTGTACATGTAAAAACCAGGACAGCTACTGGCAGACAGCCAACACCCAATACAGTTTCAACATGTATAAGGCAGCACATATCTAGGGCACTGACATTTTATACTCGACAAATATCAAGCACTAAAACCCCGGTTGGGGGGGGGGGGAGCAGTAACTATGCCTTGCAGTGTGTGTATGAGCGGCGGTATAACCCCCTCTCTTTCGCGCTTCGTCGGCTCGGAAACCCAACCCCCCCCCCCCCCTCCCCCGTTTTTCGTCACGCAGCACCCAAGGGGTATGTTTTGCCAATGGCAGGTCCCATAGCCGCATTCCGCGCCGCATTCCGTATGTGGGATTAAACTGAGCAGCGATTTCATGACATAAAACACCAGTGTACATTAAATCAGGGTAGACTGTGTTATAGAGGAGGGAATTTCCAATTGCAATGTGTTACATGTCCCCTTCCCAAGTCCACTTAAGCCAATACATATCATCTTTGTACGTTTTACGCTGAGTTTGTAACCCACCCTTTTGATGTAACAGAGCTCAGATAGCCTCCCCCCATTTCGCCGTAAACCAACTTAGATAGAGCCGCCATTTTACCATAAATCAACTCAGAAATGCAGCTCGGATAGCCCCCAATTTTTGCGAGAATCAGCTCGGAAAGCCCCCAAATTGGAAACGACCCCCCGCATATCGGCGGAACTAAATCAATTAAGTTAACTTGGCAGATAAACGGGGAGAGGTAGTTACAGGGAGCGAGCAGAGGAACATATGATTATTCAAACAATTGACTATGATATGAATCAGTTTTATATGCAAGTTTTCATCATAAATCATAACCATAAATCTTTCATCGACTCCTTTGAATCATTGAAATTCTACCCGTGTATAGACAAATATGAAGCGACTCAGATGTATGGTAGCTATACTACTCTATGTGGGATGTTGGTATACTACTGATGCAGACGTAGATCCAAGGCCTACTACTCCAAGTGAAGGTGACATTTCTTTGATCAAGAGGTTAATGATGAAGATGGATGGAAAGGTAGTATTCAATTTGAATTTCCCTTCAAAAATGTGTCATATTTTGTCATGTATATAGATTCCAGCTTAATGAATAAACTAGAAACATGTCCTTATTATTTCCATATTGACAAACATTAAGTCTTTTACTCTACTTTTATTATGAACAGTAGATGCACAGAATATGTATTCTAAAAAAATGTATTTTAAAAGAGATATTGTATTCCCTTTGTTAGATTGATAATCTATCCATGGAGGTAGTGGAACTTTCCAGTAAATTCGAAAAGTGTCAACTGCAGCTGAAGGAGGTACAATTATTATAAAATTTGGCAAATGGGAGTGATTGTGCATTCTATTGAACTTTTTGATGTTTATCATTTCTAACTCCAATTATAATAGCAAGCTGAATACATTGAGATGTTAGAGGGGAATATCCGAGAACATATAGATCTAAGCAAAGACATGATAATAGATAAACTGGAAATGGCAAAGACAGGCATAATTGAACAAGCACACGTTCTTCAAGAAAAACTCTTTTCAATGGTAAATCAAATTAGTAATAATTCATCTTCAATTTTAATTGTATAAATTGTTAACTAAATCTAGAGCTGTAATATCACTAAGGCAATATTCCAAAGCAATTCAATTCAAAATCAAGAGAATACCTAATAGTATGGGATTTTGTAACTTTAACATCCATGTAACCCCTTGATAGTTGTAGTTGTAGTTCTGTCCTTAATTGTATGTATTATATTTTCTTAATCAAATTAAATTTAGTAAAAGTCGGCAAATATATTTAGTATTAATACACAGTATAATCTTCACAGCCACCATATGGCACTAAAAGCTTATACAAACTAACATACATTGATGATGAACTTTGATCAAATATTGAACCTTTCGGTCTTACAACATAATAATACAATTAATGCAGAACAACATTTTTCTCCTTCTTTTTTTTATTTCAATAGATAAATAATCATTTGAATAACATTACTGGGGAGCTGCTTCAAATAAAGGAATCGAATGATCAAGAACAAACAGCAATTCAGAGACAATTAGAAACATGTGCAGCAGAAGTAAGTGGTGATTCTGTAATTAATAAGATCCGGACATTTGCAATATAACATGCTGTTATACCTTCTGATAGGATAACATTACAATACATGTTAATGACTGTGTTTCTAAATACCAGTAATGTCAAAATAGTTAATATATAGGTCATTAAATTAATGTGTGACCCTAATGCAAACAAAGTCATGGGATACATTAATTTTCTTCTTAGATAACAGAAAAGACAAAACAAGGGAACAAATTCCTTCTATTAGGATTGGATCAACTAGAACTGAATATATCTGACTCATTCATTGATTTTGGAGAACAATTTAAAGAATCTCAACTGAAGGTAACTTACAATTAATTGAATATTCTTCAATTGGTCCTCTTTGTTCCCTCTCCTATTTGATCAAATTAGATCCTAGATATGCAAGTGTAGTCATCATTGATTTCGGGATGTTCATATGGCCCGCATTGGTACATGTTTGTCTCTCTCATATCATTTACATACTGAGTGACACAATGGAGGTTCCGATGCGCATATGCATGCCATAAATCGTCTAAGATTACGTAGTCCGTAATCCTCTATTTCACAATATCCATAGAAAACATTGTAGTTTTAGATGTAACCTATGTTTAGCCAGGTTTGTTTGCAATTGTGAAGAACTCACCATCAGTTTTGTGATTTATTTTCAAATCTCAAAGCTGTCCAAAATGTCAGATGATAACTTTATCATGCTAGTTATCTGTGTCTTTTTCACATTGAGGTTTTAGAAACCCAGGCTATGTACAGTTATCAAGCTACATTTTCCCCACATTCAACTGACTTGGTGTTTTGCGATACTTATAATTGTAATAATTAGTTCATCATTACATGTTCCGTGTAGACTTATCAATGGATTATCAGGCGCTGATATTTAACATCATGCTGCTTTTAATATAGAGTAGTATGTACCTTGATTTAGTTACGTTAGAATTGTGTTTCTTGATATTAATAATCTTAACAGTGACAAGAGAAATTGTTGGGATTTACAGTAGGATGCAAATGTCCATCTTTATCACCTTCATGATGAAGGGATCTTCACCTAATTGATTTTTTTCATTTGCTTCAGGTTATTGATATTGGTCATATTACACATCATTAATCTTAATGAGTTCATATGTATTGCTACAGGTTACAGCAGAACACCAGATATTTGCTGACATTCTTTCCAACCTACACAACCAAGCATGTGAGGATGAACCGCTACCACCAAACGTAAATCTATGGATTTAAATAAGAAAACATCCGCAAAACTCTCTATATAGAAAAAGAAGAAATTAAATGTTATACATTTATATATTAGGTTCGAGTTACAAATGGAGAACTAGGACCAGAATCAACAGTTACCCCTGATATTACTAAAGTAAACCAGATGACTACAGACGCTATGGTGATCACAGGTATGTCAATTATATAACAGGGAATAATAATTAGTTTATGAGATAACTGGCATTATGCCTATGCTGGAAGTGTTTCGGGGAGGCCCTTCTCCCTCCTGGTATTCACTAGGGAATGATGCTCTATGATTGGTTTATTAATACCAATGAATTTTGAATTTGACACTAATGTCAATGTGCATTATCTATCAATATTATTTTTATGCTGGGTGTCTTTTTATAATAATATAATTTTACTAACAAATTTGCTTTACTGACTGAGGCTACACAATTTGTTATAGTAGAGGGAAAAGATAACAACTCTTGCATACTAGGATTAAACCTGATTTTGAAGAGACAATCGCTAACTACCAGGCCTGTAGTACCATATTGCTGATATGGGTGAGAGTAGGTTATACATATATTAGAGTGTAATAGCAATGATGCATAAGCTGCACTCAATATCAGGCTTTTCCTTCATTATATCGTATTATAGTCTGTGAAAATGATGTAGATGATGACATAATGCCATTGTGATGTGAACTCTTCCGCTGGTTTTTAGTTCAAATTATGGATATCCTTTACCAGCCAGTCTGCAAAAACCAATAGGAAGAGTGGCAATGATAGCAGGTTTAAGGGTTATGGATTGGGGAAGAGGTACTAATTACATATTTTTTATTCAAATGGGTGGCACCAAAAACAAATTGTGCTTATCTGCAAACTGGGAGAATGACTCAATTGATAAAGCAATATAAAGAGTAGTACTCATTTTAGCCTTATTTTAACACTATCCCCCCTAACCATACACTTAATCCAGACAAAAACCAGGAATCGTTATACACTATTACACATGTTTATAAATATTTCAAACGTCACCTTACAAAGTGCCCACTGAGGAATATTTTAGGTGACATATGTTTAATGAACTGATATTTACTGATGAATTCGGTACCAAAATAAAAAAAAATGTTATGCTTGACCTTTACATTTGTCTTGCATAAAATCTTCTCAAGTCTTCAAAAGCAACACTTTTTAAATAATAGCGTGCTCATTGTCAATACTCAATAGAACATATTTATGCTAACAGGCGCTAAAATAACATTTTTATGGGTGACCTTGGCATTTGACCTTGATAGAAACATCTAAAATCTTCAAGAACAATACCAATAAAATAATCACGGCATGCTCGTTGCCAATAATACATTATTTCATGGAACATATTTATGAAAAGAGGTACTAAAAAGTGACATTTTAAGGTTTGACCTTGAGATTTGACCTTGAAAATGCCAGACTATAAAGTTTAAGTTGATCAGAATGTGAGACATTGTAATAGGTTTATATAATTAGATTACTGAATTTAGATATTTTTCAGGGTATAGGGACAATTTTTTCCTTTGACCTTGGAAATTGACCTTGATATTTAAGTGGAGGGTCATTTCCATTTCACCCATTAAAAAAGGGTTTATTTTAATATATATGACTGACACTCATTAGGGTGATAAACTTTGAAATGAAAATTACTTTAGACAACTTTTTCATATTTGATGGAGTAGTTTATTAGAGGGCCTCAGGTTAAACTATGACAAATATATTATATGTTGACCTTTAATTTTAAATAAGCTGTCGGAATATTCAAGGTCATGGGTATATTAATTGATAAAGAGTGTTTAAGCATACATTGAACCTTTCCAGCAAGCCTGGTAGAAAGGTGAAAATTATAAATGTGACCTTGATTTGACCTTGACCTTGTGTGTTAAGGACATTTATTTCCCCATCTTTTAATTCAAGTGTCCTGATTAGACAGATATAAACAAATTCAGAGAATTCAAAATAGAATATATTAACTTCAATCTTATAATATTTTGAATGATTTTAATCCCCGTTTTATAGAAGGAGCAACCCATCAGATGACAACAGAAGAAGGAACAACCCAACAGATGACAACAGAAGAAGGAACGACCCAACAGATGACCACAGAGGCTAAACTTACAACAGGTGTGAACAACAAATGCAATCAATTGCAAATATGTTGATCAAATGTTTGTATTCAAGTGTATTTTAGAAATATTCACAGTTATAAGTGCATTGTTTGTAATATACAATCACGTCTAATGTTGTCAGTATGGCGTTTTTTCGGAATTTATCAGAAGGTATAACAGTTTCACCTTCATTTAGCAGCATCCATCTTCTGTAGTAATGACAATGGGGGATGCTCACTTGACCCTGCCCACATTAAACATAACTGCGCATGTCCGCAGCTGATAACAAAACATGATCTATAAGTCCCCATAACATTATTTAGTTGTTTCTCAGGCTTTTTGTGCTTGAGAGGAGGGGTGCGGGTGGAAGGTCAAGTTTTTTCTTTGAAAAAGAGGGCGGTATTTGTGTTTTTTTTCACCACGGATTTAGTGTGTGTGTGTGTGGGGGGGGGGGGGGGTTGGCGTGCTCGCAAATCAGTTAGGGCCGCGGGTGCCTTTTTTAAAATTAAATTTTTTGCCAAGATTAACACTTTTTAAGCACATTTTGGGTTGTATGTTGTGTGTGAAAGTCGGTTAGTGGTAAGTTATTTTGACACTTACGATTTCTTTTTTTTCCCCGTGAAATTAGGGGCGGAAGCTTTTATTGTGAAATACCTGAATATAAAAAGAGGGAGTATCAGGCCCATGCGGGCAGAGCCTGAGAAACACCTTATTATTTTTTATGGCCTAAACATATGAAAAACTAATCCATAATTCAAACTGGTGATGTAATAAATTATAAAGACGAATGCTGTATTTAAGACTAGAATTTACATTTTTCTTTGTTCATTAACTGAATATGTTGGTTTCAGATTCTGAAGAGATATTGCTGTTAGCTTGCTGGTCTGAATTGCGACTCATCCAGTTGGAAACGCCAGATTACACAAATGTTGTATTACAGTTAGATAATGTCTCAGGGGCATCTGGGATAGACCATGATCCGGTGGATAATAAAGTCTACTGGTCTAATTTCAAATCTGATACCATACAATGTGCTAATCTAGATGGAACAAGTGAGAAACTCCCTTATCAGATATGTTTTTGATATGTTTGATATCATTCGATCACTTCTCTTATGAGTAGTATTACTTTCTTATTATTATCACCTATTTGACTAACATTCTTCTTTTGATTTGAATTAAAATTCAATTTTAATTATGTCTTGATGGCATCACAATTTTTTACAAGTTTAAATCCGGACAGCCCATGATGTTTACATCTTGACTCAAAAGTGAAAAAATATCTGAATTGATATAATTTCAATATACTTTTTATAAACCAATTGCAAAACCCATAAATAATTTGGTAGTTCACTGTTCCGACTTTATTCAAATTAATAAATATAACATATAAAAATATGATCGAAATGAGTGGCATAAGGCATTATATCAAATATGTCTGTGCATTTCCTTGATTTACTGTTATATTGGTTATTGTTATAGATGTTTCTAACATGCTATTAATAATAATACTTGACATGAACTTGTTTCAGACCAGACAGTTGTTATAAACACAGGACTGATCACCCCTGTTGGTGTGGCGGTGGACTGGATAGCCAGGAACCTCTACTGGACAGATAGAGACACAGAGAGGATCGAGGTGTCCAGACTAGACGGCACTTCACGCAAGGTGCTGATCTCAGAGGATTTAGATAAACCTTACGACATTGTCCTTGATCCAATCAAAGGGTAAGATTACCGAACATTATGATGATATCAGTTATTGAATTGCAACATTCTCAAGCGATATTCTTACTGACTTCTTATTTAACCATTTAGTTACACATTTGAATGTTTGTATTCGGTTACACATTTGAATGTATATATTCAGTTACTCAGGTATATGGTGTATGTAACACCTTACATGTAAGTATGTATGCCGTGACTTACACTAATGTTTGTTCCGAATCCTAGATACATGTACTGGACTGACATAGGAGGCCCTGCTAAGATAGAGCGAGCTAACTTAGACGGATCAGACAGACTGGTGCTGGTTAACAGTGATATATGGGGGCCCTATGGTCTGGCTCTAGATACTACTGAACAGAAACTTTACTGGGGAGACGCCGGCACATATAAAATTGAAGTTATCAACACGGACGGCACTGGAAGGAAAGTTGTTCTAGAAGATAGATCAAATAGCGACATCTGGGGACTAAGTGTACTAGGTAATATACTAGGGCTGGGATCAGTAAGAAAGACGGGGTCACTTGTAACAGATTTGTACCTGGCTCCTCAGGTTTATGGTGTTTAACTGTATTGTTTGTAAATAGCAACCTACAGTTACACTGTGACTGTTTTAACCATAAATCATATAGCCTGGAAAATGAGTAGTATATGACTATTATCACAATGTGAAAATGGTGACACACATCATGAAAGCAGACTAATGTCCCTGTGATATTCATTCCTTATGGATTCTTAATATTTGTTCAAGTGAGATGCTTTAAACTTAATTATTATTACACACTGGTTACGCAACATTAAGGTGGACATGTTTTGCATCACAATCAAAAAGGATTATTTGTTATTTGTAGGTGAGTATTTGTATTGGACTGGATACAACAATCATGCTGTGCACAGAGCTGAGAAAAGGTCAGGCACAGGGAGGAAGTTGATCGCAGATCCGACATGCAGCACTTACGGTCTGAAGGCTGTAAATACACACCATGATGAAGGTATCTACTAC